>JAOTOM010002685.1:0-70000 GCA_034440615.1 Ashinkailepas kermadecensis
CCATGCCGGCCGAGTGAAGAGACCATGCCGACCGACTGAGGTGACCATGCCGACCGAGTGAGGTGACCATACCGAACGAGTGAGGCGTCCATGCCGACCGAGTGAGGCGACCATGCCGACCGAGTGAGGTGATCATGCCGACCGAGTGAGGCGACCATGCCGACCGAGTGAGGCGATCATGCCGACCGAGTGAGGTGACCATACCGACCGAGTGAAGAGACCATGCCGACCGAGTGAGATGATGAGCAGGGGAGAGGAATTCATACCTTTCACCTTTCCCATCGCCTCACTGAAACTGACTCAGTGAGGCGATTATGTATACCGACTGCACCAGCCAGACCGTCTCGGTACGAGAGTGTCTGGTCAAGAGTCGAGTATCGATCGACGGTGCCTGGTCAAGAGCCGAGTCTCGGTCGAGGGTGATAATCACGGTACAACATTTTCACAAGCCGCTGCTGGGTGTCTGGACGGTTTCCCACGAGCAGTGTCGATTGCTCCAGTGGGTAACAGCCTTCATCATGCTTTGCCGACGTATCCTGGATCCAGGATCCTGGACGGTTTCTCACGAGCGGTGTCGATTGCTCCAGTGGGTAACAGCCTTCATCATGCTTTGCCGACGTATCCTGGATCCAGGATCCTGGACGGTTTCTCACGAGCGGTGTCGATTGCTCCAGTGGGTAACAGCCTCCATCATGCTTTGCCGACGTATCCTGGATCCAGGATCCTGGACGGTTTCTCACGAGCGGTGTCGATTGCTCCAGAGGGTAATAGCCTTCACCGTACTTTGCCGACGTATCCTGGATCAGGATCCTGGACAATTTCTCACGAGCGATGTCGATTGGTCTCGAGGGTAGCAGCCTTCACTCTACCTTACCGACGTATCCTGCACTGAGACACTGGGCAGCAATAGCTCGCAGCTGGCCATATGCCGCTATGCAGAGGTGGCGGCGTGCTATTCTCGAGGATGCTGCACTTCGTGCGTTTCTGCGTTATTCTACCACATCCTTATATCGGGACGCCCGATGAGCTTTGGGAAGCCTCTTCTTATTAATAAACGCGAGGATGTCGGGAGAAGTTCCACTAGGCATCATCCCATCCAATAAGAAGACTGTGCAGCTTTCTCTATGGCTATTCCACGCTAAACAGCTGTGTCATGTTCTCCCAGCCATTGCCCGTCCGAACTAGATGTGAAAACATCAGTCTGAGTACCTCTGGTGACCGATGGGGACATTGTATGAGGCAGTGCTGCCTCATACAAATGTTTGCATTGTTTCCAGTGCTCACTGGAAACAATGCAAACATTTTTGCATTCATTCATTCATTCCAGTGCTGCCTCATTGAAGACAATTAGGAAGAACTAGAAAAATTGGTGCATAGTTGCCATGCCTGTTCTGCACCGGTATTTCCCTTCGAATGCTACTCGATCATTCCAGATTCCCCAGTGGCTAAATCTCACGGAATTTTTGGGACGCTTCACAAAATGCAGGGAAGAGAGGCGAGTAGTTTTGTAGTAGTCTTAGAGAATGCGCAAAATCCGGAGCTCCCGGGAGAAATTGTCCAGCGATCGGCGGCGGGTCGGGTATTGATTCCTTCTGGACGTGACGTGCGTTTCAGACTGGATGCTATCGGCCAGTCCAGCTGTGACTCGACGGATTCTGGGCTACCACATGCACTTCGGATATATATATATATATATATATATATATATATATATATATATACATATATATATATATATATATATATATATATATATATATATATATATATATATATATATATATATATATATATATATATATATATATATATATATATATATCTATATATATATATATATATATATATATATATATATATATATATATATATATATATATATATATATATATATATATATATATATATATATATATATATATATATATATATATATATATATATATATATAATGTTTCGTTGAAAATGACCTGGAGTTTAGCGTTGGTGATCTTTCTGTTTGTCGCTTCAAATATTCGTGTTATTTTCCTTATTTTTCGTCGCGCTTGCGAAGTATATCGACATGGTTCATAATGGTTAGGACTACAATTAATACATAGTTCATCTTCTGTATCTCGTCGGCATTTCGCTTTAGCCTAAGACATTCTCATTGCAAATGTCACCACATCACATTGAAAATATCATAGGCTAAGATGCAACGTCGTGGAAAAACAGAGATAAATGGTGCGTTCCACGACAGATCGCCAATTTTTTTAAATTGTATTTTACACCCACTAAATTTGCATTTTAACCAAAATTGGTGTACAGGGTAGTCTTGTGCTGCGAACACGCCTGAACAAGTTTTAGCCAGATCCGCCTAACAGTTTCGAAGTTATAGTCTACGGCAGTATTTTGAGGTCACAAGGGTATCTTTAGCGATAAATATATCATCGATAATGAAGAGGAAGCGACATAGTATGCATCTTTGAGAATACAAATTATTATAGAAAACACATCCGTGATAAAGTATCAACATTTATCACGTTTGACCTCGTGACCTCATGACCTCATGACCTTGTGACCTTCTGAGAACCATGACCCATTGAAGTTGATAAATTTGTTGGCAGAAATGGCAGAAAGAAAGATGGCAGAAAGAGAACCATTACTTTTGTGCCATATTTAAAAAAAGAGTTAAAATGCGTTTAACTTTATCTCATATACGCCTCCGTTCTCTGTGGTTTCTATGATTTTCCGATTTTCGGTACGTACGGATTTCGAGTAAGTTGTCTCCCATTGGAAAACTATGGGGGATCGAGCACTGAAATAAAGAAGGGTGATATAAAAACGTTTGTTTAACAAAAATATTTGAAACTTATTCATGTAAGTATTTTAGTTTCCCTTAATAAACTTCACACAGTTCAAGGTCACCCATTACCGATAGGTTAGTTATTGGAGTTTATGGGCATATCGACTACGTCCGTCATGCAGCGCCCATATCATCGTCAGTCAAACAATGGCATATGCACGAAGGTCAGTCGTGTGACATCATGCCGTACCACGATCCTCATTTTGTCAGGTGTAAAAGCGAGTTAATGAGGGGCATGAATCAAAGAAAACTTGGTTTCTGATAGGAAGCGGAAGAGCCGTATCGATTGAACAAGTGATGACTCGTCCCCTAATACTTCCATAAGAGAAGAGAGAGAGAGAGAGGGGGGGGGTACGTCCAAAGTGACGCCTTCGCTCATGGGTAAGTCGGCTGCAGCCAATCAGTACGTGCCGCACTGACAGTGCAGCATGGCGCCTTGGATACAGCGGACTGCCACCGCCGGTCAGAAGGTACTATCAATAGGTCATCCATAGGCGTGACGACGTAATTTTACTTCGGAATATCTGGTGTTCTCGTAATGGAAACATCTGATCATGATTGAAAGTAAGATAAGATGAAACGTTTCGACCCACATTGGCAAGGAATACAGTGCTTTCGATAACAAAATAGTTATATCAAGGTTTCAAACTTTTCGATCATGGATCATTTTCAAGAGTAACAGTGTTTCGCATACAACCAGTTCATGACAAAAATCATACACTGAAATCACGCTCCGAATTCGAATAACATCTTCGCATATTTTGCCGCCTCAACAAGAAATCACTTTCACATATCGCATGCACTAAGGTGATTATCAACATACACGGTATACACATTTCCCAATATCATGCATTACACGGATCTCACACATTTTCTGCAATCGCCGCCCCTATCGCTCTCTCGCCCCTTACTCTTCAAATCGCACTACACCGGGGTTAGATGCTCCGGCATTGTTCAAATGATTTTCGGAAAAGGCAGCTGAGAGTGGGTAGTCCAGGGATGGGGTGCTCGACGCCCAACCTGTAGGTTCGAGTTCCCCCTGTCGCTGTTCTTCGCCCACGATCAATCGACGTTATATTTGTCGCGCTAAATGACCAAAGCAGTCAACGAGTCGTAAAGCCAACAACCCCAAAAATGTAATGGCGGCTGCGCAATGAACCCACTTTAAGCAGTGCGGTACTTCCTACCTTGTATTTTCTTAATGGAAATGTACATTGATTGCCAGAATAGCTCAGAATGACACCCTACTTTCAACGCTGATGCTTTCCAATGCGGCTTTACCACGTCTGGTATTCGTCTGCATTGTCGTGACACCCGGGACGGGATGCTGGATGGTGCCAGCCCGGAGCTGACGGAGGGCAGCATTCCACCCGGGACGGGATGCTGAAGGGTCCCAGCCCGGAGCTGACGGAGGGCAGCATTCCACCCGGGACGGGATGCTGAATGGTGCCAGCCCGGAGTGAGGAGGTTGGGGATGCTGGAGGGTCCCAGCCCGGAGCTGACGGAGGGCAGCATTCCACCCGGGACGGGATGCTGGAGGGTCCCAGCCCGGAGCTGACGGAGGGCAGCATTCCACCCGGGACGGGATGCTGGAGGGTCCCAGCCCGGAGCTGACGGAGGGCAGCATTCCACCCGGGACGGGATGCTGGAGGGTCCCAGCCCGGAGCTGACGGAGGGCAGCATTCCACCCGGGACGGGATGCTGGAGGGTCCCAGCCCGGAGCTGACGGAGGGCAGCATTCCACCCGGGACGGGATGCTGGAGGGTCCCAGCCCGGAGCTGACGGAGGGCGGCATCTCCCGCGTGACGCGAGCCTGCAGGTTGCTAACCATCTACCCTGCCCCTCTTAGCGTTATTGCACGTACATAACGTGTTTTGCTCTGCTATTAGCTGTGCTGGTCGTGGTTTTTTGGTGGCAGTTGTCGGCGCGCTGCTGGCCCCGGACATTGTATTGACCCCGACGGCCGTCACCGTCACTGACGTCGCCGTCCGCATCGCTGTTCCACCGCTGACAGATCGGCTGGTTGGTGGTCGTGGCAACACAGTCGGCTGAGGACCGTTCAGTGGTAGTCAGTGGCAGTACAGTCGGCTGAGGACCGCTGGGACCCTCAGGTGGTTGTCGGTAGCGGTGCAGTCGGCTGTGAACCGCTGGGTGGTGGTCGGTGGCAATACAGTCGGCTGAGGATCGTTCATGGGTGGTCGGTAGCGGTACAGTCGCCTGTGGACCGCTGGGTGGTGATCGGTGGCGGTACAGTCGGCTGTGGACCGCTGGGTGGTGATCAGTGGTGGTACAGTCGGCTGTGGACCGCTGGGTGGTGGTCGGTGGCGATACAGTCGCTCTGGACCGCTGGGTGGTGATCAGTGGTGGTACAGTCGGCTGTGGACCGTTGGGTGGTGGTCGGTGGCGGTACAGTCGGCTGTGGACCGCTGGGTGGTGGTCGGTGGCGATACAGTCGCTCTGGACCGCTGGGTGGTGATCAGTGGTGGTACAGTCGGCTGTGGACCGTTGGGTGGTGGTCGGTGGCGGTACAGTCGGCTGTGGACCGCTGGGTGGTGATCAGTGGTAGTACAGTCGGCTGTGGACCGTTGGGTGGTGATCGGTGGCGGTACAGTGGGCTGTGGACCGCTGGGTGGTGATCAGTGGTGGTACAGTCGGCTTGGACCGCTGGGTGGTGGTCGGTGGCGATACAGTCGCTCTGGACCGCTGGGTGGTGATCAGTGGTGGTACAGTCGGCTGTGGACCGCTGGGTGGTGGTCGGTGGCGATACAGTCGCTCTGGACCGCTGGGTGGTGATCGGTGGTGGTACAGTCGGCTGTGGACCGTTGGGTGGTGGTCGGTGGCGGTACAGTCGGCTGTGGACCGTTGGGTGGTGGTCGGTGGCGGTACAGTCGGCTTGGACCGTGGGTGGTGGTCGGTGGCGGTACAGTCGGCTGTGGACCGCTGGGTGGTGATCGGTGGCGGTACAGTCGGCTGTGGACCGCTGGGTGGTGATCGGTGGTGGTACAGTCGGCTGTGGACCGTTGGGTGGTGGTCCGTGGCGGCACTGTCGGCTGTGGACCGCTGGGTGGTGGTCGGTGGCGATACAGTCGCTCTGGACCGCTGGGTGGTGATCAGTGGTGGTACAGTCGGCTGTGGACCGCTGGGTGGTGGTCGGTGGCGATACAGTCGCTCTGGACCGCTGGGTGGTGATCAGTGGTGGTACAGTCGGCTGTGGACCGTTGGGTGGTGGTCGGTGGCGGTACAGTCGGCTGTGGACCGCTGGGTGGTGGTCGGTGGCGGTACAGTCGGCTGTGGACCGCTGGGTGGTGATCAGTGGTGGTACAGTCGGCTGTGGACCGCTGGGTGGTGGTCGGTGGCGGTACAGTCGGCTGTGGACCGCTGGGTGGTGGTCGGTAGCGGTACGGTCGGCTGTGGACCGTTGGGTGGTGGTCGGTGGCGGTACAGTCGGCTGTGGACCGTTGGGTGGTGGTCGGTGGCGGTACAGTCGGCTGTGGACCGCTGGGTGGTGGTCGGTGGCGATACAGTCGCTCTGGACCGCTGGGTGGTGGTCGGTGGAGTCGGCTGTGGACCGTTGGGTGGTGGCGGTACAGTCGGCTGTGGACCGCTGGGTGGTGGTCGTGGCGGTAAGTCGCTTGGACCGCTGGGTGGTGGTCGGTGGCGGTACAGTCGGCTGTGGACCGCTGGGTGGTGGTCGGTGGCGGTACAGTCGGCTGTGGACCGTTGGGTGGTGGTCGGTGGCGGTACAGTCGGCTGTGGACCGCTGGGTGGTGGTCGGTGGCGGTACAGTCGGCTGTGGACCGCTGGGTGGTGGTCTTTAGCGGTACGGTCGTTCTGGACCGCTGGACGGTAGCCGACGTGTTTGCGCATGCATTGCACTGCTGTAGCAATATTGCGACACCAGCCAATGAAGTGCTATCAAATTGGTGCAATAAGCTCCATCGCCGCTCTCGCATGGTATGGGTGCACTGTGGAAGCAACCGTGACACTGGCCTATATATTTGATATTCATCAGCTGTCCAAGCGCATTACGATTTGCTTTTTGGAACGTGGGGCTTTTACGCGTCAAGATGGCAGTAGCCCCTCTTCTCGGCGTTATTATGTTGCCAGTGTACCACTGAAGTCTCAACGCCATGCAACTAGTTTCTTTGCCAAGGTAATATCATCTATAGATCACCCATAGTTTCCGACCACTATCACGCCTAAATCTAACGAAGTCTGATCACAACTCTAAATTACACGCACAAATTTGCATACATCAAATATGATACGTCACGTGTGACGAGCCGTGGCCACATGAGTAAAAGCCTATCGTCGTACTCTAAAACGTTTGTGGACCACCTAGGCCTTTATTGAATGTGAACACGAACCACAATTTTAACATTATTCCCACAGTGTTGCATGAATAGGGACGGCTTCCTTCAAAATATTCCACGCCCTACTCCAGAACAGTTTCACACTCAAACGCCGGTACTGGCGCCAGGTCATCGGGCTTTTCCCTGACTACCTTCTCCCTCAACAGAGTGACGCTCAACTCGAGCCGGGTGCTGATAAAGCAGAACGGCAAGAGCTCGGAGGTGCAGGAGGTGGTCTTCCCCCAGGATGGCCTGATGCCCGGCTCTGATGCCAAGCCACACACCGTCTCCGACCATTCGCCACTGTAAGAGCCTACACACGCGCACGCACACCTGCACACACCTGCACACGACCGCGCAACCTGACACCCTGACACGCGCACGCACACCTGCACGCACCTGCACACGCGCGCTCACACACGAGTGAAATGGAGACTGCTTTTCTGGTTTTCACTTTTGTTTTTAGCTATTCTTGTTTTTACATTTGCTTCTGCCTACTGAACGTGATTTCTGCGTTTGATTTTACTTTCCGATTGCCAGAGTTGTCGTTGAAACTCAACGTCGGGAAAATAAAGATCACGTGATCAGCCTGAGCCTGCGGTGCTTAGTTTGGTCAGTATGGGCCCTATTCCTCGCACAGTTGGAATCACGTCATGTTTAGCTTAATTAGTCTGTCATTTGATGGCATATACGTCTTGACGAATGATGCAGGTATTGCTGATGCTACGTGTGATTTAAAAAAAAAACATTGCCAGTACTGGCCGACGGCAATGTTTAAGGTTGATACGTACATGGTCGCACATCACCAGCCCGAACCCGAACCCGAACCCGAACCCGAACCCGAACCCGAACCCGAACCCGAACCCGAACCCGAACCCGAACCCGAACCCGAACCCGAACCCGAACCCGAACCCGAACCCGAACCCGAACCCGAACCCGAACCCGAACCCGAACCCGAACCCGAACCCGAACCCGAACCCGAACCCGAACCCGAACCCGAGCCCCAATATCGAGCCCCAATTACCAGCCAGTCCGTAGCATCATTCAAAGTAAGGTCACCCAACGGGCGTTACACTGCATAGCGCCCGCTAGTGTCAGCGCTATGCGGGCGCTATGTCTAGGCTCACTTCGTTACTGACTTCCCAGCGTTATTGCCGTGCCGACCAGTTGTCAACCGACCTGCTCGAATCGGGCCACTAAGGAGCTCTGTTTCGAAGCTCAGCGTATTCTGCCAGCATTTGCAGAACTCTGTGCCGACTGGGGCATATGCCTGCTGTGAAAGTTGTTTCATTATTGAAGGCATACTACATGTACACAAATACGAAATAATCTTCTTGTTGTCTGTTGATCTCCTGAAGATACCAGCCGCAGTACTTGACGTCAAATATCAACTGTTTATATCACTGAATGGCAATTACGATTCTGTTTTGCCTAATGCGTATGGGCTAGTTATGGTAAGTCTGATTATTGTATGGTCTAGTTTAATTCATCCAGAGAATAATCTTGGATTGTCTCAAGGACACTTCATCTGGTCTTGTCGCCGCTATCACACCGGACGGTCGCAAGAACCCAAAATCCTCGCAGTCAGCGAGCCTTGAATCCGCAGCCAGTTGGTTGCGAGACTGACGCGCGAAGGACTTTTCACAACGCATACATACCGTGGCGCTTGGAGGCCAGTGTTTGGTGAATAAATCATACTGATGTTGATCTTAAAATATATGCATTTTGTGTTACATGAAAAGGTTTCATGGCGGAACATAGTCGGTGTCGTCTAAGCCGGTCATACGGTCATACGACGTGAGCCGTGTTCCTCGGGGCAGGTCGTCCCACCGGTTTGCGAGTGACTGTAGTATGAAGTGTGTGAAGTGCGACACTGGGCGACAATGTGGGATATCAACTGAGCTCGAAGAGCTGTGCGAAGAAAAGATCGCGGCACAAGGTACCGCCTGCGCTGTTCGGCGTTAGTTCAGCACGGTGCTCCCCGTTGTGATGAAAACGCGCACAATACCTGCCAAGACAGCCGACTGTCGGCCGGGTGCGTGCGTTGTTCTATGTTCTATGCGCTTTTGATGAAATTGTAGGTACCATCTCCGCAATCTGACTGCTCTACTGAATGTCGTGCACATATCTCACACTCAATTCCACTGTGCTTAATTGCTGAAACCTTTTCCACTCGTTTCTGCAGTGCCGGCTTTTCGCCGATATTGGACTTCATACGGACGCAATAAACTTTACGAGCTGTCGAGAGAACCCATTAGCAACAGGTTCACAAGTATTTTGCTCGCGATGATCGCGACCCTGTGTCTGCAGGCCTGGAGCCACATAGCTAACATCTTGCTCTTGCTTGTGGTATGCTCTTGATGGTGTCTTATGATGGCTAAATGGTTTTATCCTCGAAATGTATGCATGCATTTCTCAAGTGTGTGCTTTTATATCCTGTTATGGGTGCATATGTTCCACAAATAAAATTTGTGCCCACACAAGCATTTCTTGTGCACCCACAAAATGTTTAACCTGCCCCGTCTCAGGGGGGGGGGGGGTCATCATACACCCCCTCTCCTCTCTCTAAGGTTCTCCGCGGATAGTGGAAAAACAGCGCGCGGCAGCGCGCCGAATTTTGGCACACCTTTTCCCACATCAATTTGGCATGTTGTTGTGTAAATATTGAGGTTAGCTCATCTACGGTCAACGAGTTATTCATGGTCAAGTGAGTTCACCTCCAACAAAAGTTCAGCCAGTTGTCACGCTTTAATGCATAAACATATTTTAATGAAAATTTCAGCATTTGCTTATGTTTAGGGATAACAGATAATAATAGGAATAATTGGGACAACAACACGCACCAGGGGAATTTTTGAATTCATTCGTTTTTGATGACGTATTAGTTTGGCAAATTTGCCCATTACGGATAAAATTGAAGATTTGGGCTAAAGTAGGCATTACTTATGGGAGCAAGTTGCATTAAAGCAGCGTTTCGCGATCCACTATTGATTAGAGGAAGAACAAATTGTTGAAAATTGAATACTCAAAATTTTGATAATTTCAAAAGCTAACATGTTGATATTTGGTGGGAACAAATGTTAGAGCCATGGTCGATTTCGCCTTCCTTTTCTTATTACTAAAATTTTTGATTTTCCCCAAAATGAACTCCCCAGGGCAAAAAATGATGTCAGTCATGATGACATAGATGCCCCTGTGACGTCAATTGATTTTTGGGGAAAACTTTTTCGGGGTGGTTTCGAGCCCTACTCGTCGAGCGCTTTCCGATGACACCACTTTCGTTTTCGTGCAATGCTTAGTTTGGAAATGAGAGGGGTATGTAAGGCCCCCTCTCCCCCCCCCCACACCCCCGAGACTGGGTGTGAGGATCTGACCGGAAAGATCGGGTTAAGAAACTGCGGAGCGCATAATCTCCCTCCCCCTCCTCCTCCCATCCGCGCTGAACAGCACCATTTGAATTGCACCCTTGTACTTTGGTGAACGATATGCAGCTTCGGCTTACAAATTATGGTAAAACGAGGCCTCACACTGATAAAAATGTGAGAAGCGTATATATTCTCTGGAATAGCAGAAGTTATCATTTCCCTATTCAAATCAGACCACACAAAACGAGCACTCTGTTCGCGATATGCTGAGAACACCATTCTCAGAAGAGAATGCCAGTGCGTTGAGACTTGCAAATGTACTCATGTGAAACCACTTTCAAGACTCAGGAAGGATAATATTGTTTGGTCTCAAGTAAAACCAATCAGACTGAGAATAGTAATTGGTCTCAATTTAAAAAGCTATGCTCAATTGGACCAGTCCCAAGTGTCACTCTGACTCTTCGTGGGTCGCAAATGTACTCGTGTAAAACCACTTCAAAGTCTCAACAAACATATTGTTGTTCTCGCTGAAGCCAGTTCACCTGAGAATAGCTATTTGTTTCAACATTCGAAGCTATTACTCAAATAAGACGAGTTTCAGGTTTACTTTGAGCAAGACATGCCTCAATTCAGAGTGTTTATTGGCATAAATGTCCCTTGCTGTTCTCATATGAAACTCATTTCAGGTTTAAATACAGGTTTTATTTTGGTATCGCAGCTAAAACAAGACAAATTAAAAGTTGCTTTTCCCCAGTGTCACATGACATACTTTTAAGGTACATTTGCTCTAGAGTGCCACACTCCCGTTATCGGCGTCATCTGCCACACATGCCGCTCATCGCTGCCTCGGAGCATAATGTCCTGGCGATGGCCAGCGAAGTCGTTTAAGAGGAGCTGTGAGCACCACAACATTTTGTTTATTTGCCAAATGTGTTCTAAAAATGTGACATAACAACAGGCATGTCTTTGCATCAAATATCATCGTCATCTGCATCTTAGCTACGTCACTCGCAGACAACACTCGTGGATCTGGACATATACCTGGGCATACAGGAGCTTGTTCACCTGCCCGGGCATAAAGGAGACACCAGGAGCACCAAGGATTTGCACCGAAAGCAAGCTCAGATAGAACGCAACTTCTTTGACTGTTGTTTTCCCACCCCGCGCTCTGGGCTCCTTTATCCACATACAAATATTGTTGGAACAGCCAATGGGGTACGCAGGAGAAACTGCTACAGATTTGGTCTCTGCCACCGCCCAACCGTCTTTAACCGTGACCGGACTGTCTGAGAGTGCCAATCGGCAGCTGGAGACAGTTCAACAGGATACGCAGTGTCTCGTCTGAAACAAACAGCCAGTGCTGTTTTCAATTCATATGTTGATGCAGAATGAACTACATATGACCTGTTAGGGAAGGTTTATGGAAACGAATTACCACAGGACGTTTGTCAGCGTTTGGTAAACAAGCTCATTTTCACAATTATTGAAGACCAATGGTTGCATTGAATCAGGCCCCACTGTAGAGTTCGCATTAAGGATATAAGGTTGCAACATTATCAACAGTAGCATGCAATTTGGACATGTGTGCCCATCAAGTACCTGATGGGCCTCTGGATACTCTGGATACTGTGTCCGAATTCGCTCAGTTAGACGTCAAAATGTGAACAATACAAATTCCTCCTTTAGTTCTTAAAAGTTATTCTATGCCGGGTAATCATTGTTTTTTGGACGATTCTCGTACGTCATAAATAACGATTATATATAGGATTATAACGATAGATGTTTCGAAAGATATGTACTTCGGCTTGTCCTATCAAGCCTTCGACGAACCAAGATTGTGAATGCAGCATAAACGGTCGAGATGCAAGCCTGACATCATTGAAGGACATTTAAATTATTACACGCGCCAATTCATTAGGGTCATTTTTTGTTCCAACAATCGACTACGCTGAAACAAAAAATGAACTGGAAGATAATGCCTTAAAATTACACATTCTTAGTCATACACAGGGGACATCGCAAGCAAATTAATTTGGGCATCATTGCAGGACATATAAATTCGTGTCGCTCACCAGAATGTATATGTCCTGAATTTATATGTTCGGGAGGCTATAGCTAAAAAATAATTGGCCGAATCTGGCTGAAATTTGCACAGATGCATTCAGAACCAAAGTCCAAAGACTACTCTGTGAGCAAATTTTGGTCTCAATGAAAAATTATGGGGTGTAATAGTGCATATAAGTGCATTGGTCGACCAATGCATAAGTGTATTGGTCGATCTGTCGTGTAACGCACTAGCTGACACCGCCTACACAGCTGACACCTCCTACACAGCTGACACCGCCTACACAGTTGACACCATCCGGACAGCTGACACCATCTGGACAGCTGACATCTAGACATATGACGCCCGGACAGCTGACGTCTGGACAACTGACGTATGTACATCTGACGTCCGGGCAGCTGACGTCTGGACAGCTGACGTCTGGACAGCTTTCGTCTGGACAGCTTTCGTCCGGACAGCTGACGCCTGGACAGCTGACGTCTGGACAGCTGACGTCTGAACAGCTGACTTCTGGACAGCTGACGTCCGGACAGCTGACGTCTGGACAGCTGATGTCTGGACAGCTAACGTCTGGACAGCTGACGTCCTGGACAGCTGATGTCTGGACAGCTGACGTCTGGGCAGCTGACGTCTGGACAGCTGACGTCTGGACAGCTGACTTCTGAACAGCTTACGTCTAGGCATCTGACGTCCGGACAGCTGACGTCTGGATAGCTGACGTCTGGACAGGTGACTTCTGGACAGCTGACGTCCGGACAGCTGACGTCTGGGCAGCTGACGTCTGAACAGCTGACTTCTGAACAGCTGACGTCTGGACAGTTGACTTCTGGACAGCTGACTTCCGGACAGCTGACGTCTGGACAGCTGACGTCTGGACAGCTGACGTTTGGACAGATGACGTCCGGACAGCTGACGTCTGAACAGCTGACGTCTGGACAGCTGACTTCTGGACAGCTGACGCCCGGACAGCTGACGTCTGGACAGCTGACGTCCGAACAGCTGACGTATGGACAGCTGACGTCCGGACAGCTGACGTCTGGACAGCTGACGTCCGAACAGCTGACGTATGGACAGCTGACGTCCGGACAGCTGACGTCTGGACAGCTGACGTCCGAACAGCTGACGTATGGACAGCTGACGTCCGGACAGCTGACGTCTGGACAGCTGACACTGGTGGCCGGCTATGGATCAGCTGGAGTTGGCAGCGGTGATAGTGTGGCCGTGTAGTGGTGCTGATTAAATAGCCACGTGGCACTGCCGGTAGGGCGCCGCCTTCAGACGCTGACAACAAATTGCTACTGTGACTCCATGTCGTTCACTAAGCAGCTATCTGGATGCGGTGTCAGCCCTTGGGAGCCCTGTCTTTCTCAGTTCGTCAGTGGTCAGTACGGCAGTGCTTAGTACAGCGGTGCTCAGTACAAAAGCAGTGCTTAGTGCATTAGTGTTCAGTACAGAAGTGCTCAATACAGCAGTGCTCAGTATAACAGTTCTCAGTACACCAGTGCTCAGTACAGAAGTATTCAGTAAGGCAGTGCTAATTACAACAGTGCTCGATATGGTAGGTCACACGTGGAGTCAAATATTTCGATCAAAGGTATTAAATCCAGCAGCATGGCAAACATGTGGCAATTTCTCCTTCAATTTCAGACCATTCTGCACATTCTCGCGTCGACGACTGCCCTTTATAAAATCGTACTTCCTCTTTCATAGTGGGGTTGCTCCTTTGATCAAAACACATTATGGTCACGTGTCTGAAAAAGCCAACTGTGTGGGGTGACGCAAGGGCATGTTCGTTAAGCCTTGTTTGGCTTGCATCCTATACTTTTCTTATCCTGATTTGTTTTGCTAAGTAGGCTATATTATAAATTTTAGTCACACGTTTCCGTTGGCCGATATGCCGTCTAGCGTGCTGGAGAAGTCCACCGTATAGTGTATTATGCATAGGTGAACATAGAATTCATCGTATCTTTATAAATTGGTTTAGTTTCAACACTTCAAGAGGACTTCGTCAGTCTTACAATTCTTCGAAGTAGTATAGGGCCAAGCAGAACGCTGATATCCTTCGCCTGTTGTTTTAAAGTTATCTACAACTCATGCTTTGCCGTATTGAAATTATTTCATCTCGGTTCTGTATCGTAACGGACTACAGTTTGCATATTGCTGCAATATTTAATCAACTCTTGTGCCGGGAGAGCTTGAGAAAGGCGTGAGCCGAAACGTTGCTAATAAAGTTATGCTCCCATTGCTCTGTGTTCTCACAATTTGTCATTCCATCCTAACTTGTACAAATATATAGTATATATATATATATATATATATATATATATATATATATATATATATATATATATATATATATATATATATCTACATTTGTATATGTGTGTATGTCTATTCATATGCACATACATATATGCTATAAATGACAAATGTACGGTTCAGCGGGTGACCCAGTAGGTCAGGCCAGGTGGACTGAGCTGATATTCGTGATTTGGATAAAGCAGCCGGATACGTGCTAGTCGAATATGCGCAACAAGGCGTGCACGGTGCTCAGTCCGGAGCCGGCAGATGTCCGGCCAAGTGGACGGTCTGCAGCCAGGTCTGAAGAGACAACGGCTGAGCTCAATCTCCGGTACTGGCATGAGGACTAATGGGTCAACTGGCGTCGGTGAGATAAAGGAAGAAGTGTCACTTACCACTGGCGTCGGTGAGATATGGTGCGTTCCACGACAGATCGACCAATGCACTTCACCCCATAAATTTTGATTGCGACTAAAATTTGCTCACAGGGTAGCCTTTGGCTCTGAATGCGGATGTGCAAATTTCATCCTGATTCGGCCAACAGTTCTTGAGCTGTAGCGTCCAGCATTATTTTAGGTCTAATAACATGAAATGGTTTGACGATGGATATGTCATCAATAAGAAGCGGAAAGGGTGGCAAATTATATGAATTTCAGAAGAAAAAAAATCAACTGAAACATTCCCGAAATAAAATATCAGTATTTCCTACATTTGGCCTCGTGCCCTCATGACCTCGTGATCTCGTGACTTCCCGTGACCCCTAACCCATCAAAATTGACAAATTTGACGGCGGAAATAAATGTGGGCATGATTTCGCTGACCAAACAAAAAATAAAAAATGAATTATTCTTATAAATATCCGATATGGCCGTCGGCTCTTCACGACTTTCTGCGATTTTGCTTTTTCCGGGTAGGACGGATTTCGTGTAAGCTTTCTTCCATTAGAAAGCTACATGAAGTACAGATGACATACAGGCATCTGATTGGAAAACGTTCTTCTAAAAAAAAACATTCGTACCTTTTTGATGTAAATCTTATAGTTTCCCTTCAAACCCATAACGAATGTCATGGTCACTAACTACCGATAGTTCACCCATGGGTTTATTTACGCGTAGTGGCGCAACTGCTGTACCTCGGAACTACTGATATGCATTGAATAACATCAAATATGGAAACAACGCAACCCAACCCTATTAAATCAGGTTCTATTACCTACATATTGAATCTGGTGCGGTAGGTGGGTAACTATAACAAACATGAGGATCACTTTGTGTCAGCTATCAAGTGTTCGGCAGGTTTATCATTTTGTGTTGAAGAAAGAGCATTGCGTCTCTGTGGACTGCTGATGACCATGTGCTCAAGGCAACTAAAGGCTGAGGTGTTTGTCTCGCGTATGTCTTCCCACCCACCCCACCCGTACTCTGTACATATATCCGTACTCCCCACCCGTACATAGCTCAATACTCTCCAGCCTAGTGGCAGTTCCGAGGGAGATAAAGGGCCGGCGTTGATGACGGTGGACAACAGAGGCATTGACATCGTGAAGGAAATGATAACAGTCTTGGCAGAGCCGGAGCAGTGTACGAATCAGTTTTCGAAAACGCCTGTTGGAAAGAGGACGTGGTGACTTTTTTCGACGTGCATACACGCTACAGGTAATGGTGATAGTCACTGTGTCGATCCTCTTCGTCGCCATACAGAGCGAATTACAAAAAAAAATGTTGCTGGAGTATCGGTAAGCCCCATTGAAAACGTGAGCGATCCTCACTTTATCAGAGATGTACCTTTGTGTGTGATATTTCCAGTTTGCAATTTTTCAAACAAATTTTGTTTGTCCCCGATTAAACAATTTTCATCGTCAGCGTCAGAAGTGAAAAGAATACACCGAAGGGAAATTTGATGCAAATAAGACTCAGAACTCTGGCAGGCTTCGAAGAACAAAACATGCCAAAATCGAAAATATGTAAAATTCATCTTGCGGAAATGCTTGAACTCAAAATTGACTTTCCATCAAGGAAAATATGTTCCGTGGGCTGTTGGTAATCTGTACCTGTTGAGAAGTTCTTGAAATATGCCATATTCAAAGACCTACAAATTTCTGAATGCACATGCAATTTCAAAATTAACTCGCTAAAAACATTCACAGATTAAAAAGTATATAGTCTAGACCAAAGCGAAGTGCCTGGACGAGTTCTTCAGATGCCGTCTTAAAATCATCTGTCCATTGAT
Organism: Ashinkailepas kermadecensis; assembly: GCA_034440615.1. Taxonomy (NCBI): domain Eukaryota; kingdom Metazoa; phylum Arthropoda; class Thecostraca; family Neolepadidae; genus Ashinkailepas; species Ashinkailepas kermadecensis. The sequence goes on from JAOTOM010002685.1 coordinate 17,158, forward strand.
ATTTGCTATCTCAAAAAGCCATTTCCAGAATTCCAAGCTGTTTGTCCCGCTTTTATTACCAGATTTCATGCCCTACTAGGCGTTACAGTCACCAGAAATCACAGAAAACTGCCGGAAAACGTCCTACTTCACCTATCGCGCAACAATAAAACCTTTAAAACGTTTCATTTTTTTCGGAATTTCCAAGGATATTTAGACAATTCCTAAGGTGCCCACGACCCCAGATTCCATGTTCAACCCCAAAATCGGTTTAGGCGAACTTCGGAATTGACGCCGTTTGTAACGATTTGGTCATGAAAGCCAAATTGACGCTGTTTGATCTGCTTTCATTTGCCTAGCATATGCACCATTGTGCAGTACAGTGTCCCATGCAGAATGTTCACATGCCCAGTGTCCCAAGAACGTAAATAATGAAGTCACATGCAGGCATGACCGACACAGTCGATGCACCATTAAGCTCCAATAACCAACCTATCAGTAGTGGGTGACCTTGAACTTTGTGAAGTTTATTAAGGCAAACTATAAGACTTACATTAATATGTTTTAAATATTTTTGTTAAGCGAGCGTTTCTATATCATCCTTTTTATTTCATTGTTCGATTCCCCGTAGTTTTCCAATGGGAGACAGCTTACTTGAAATCCGTTCGTTCCGAAAATCGGAAAATCAGAAACCATGGGGAACGGACGCCTATGTGGGATATTTAAGAGCAAAACGCTTTTTTATATGGCAGCCAAATCATGCCCGTTTGTATTTCTGCCATCAAATTTATCAATTTCAATGGGCTATGGGTCACATAGGTCACGAGGTCATGGGGTCATGGGGTCACGAGGTCAAATATGAGAGATGTTGATGTTTTATCACGGATATGTTTTCTTTCATCATTTTTATTCTCAAAGATTCATAATATGTCACACTTCCTCTTCATTGTCGATGATATATCTACCGCCAAAGATACCCTTGTTGTATGTTAGTCAAATCGGGCTAAAACTTGTTCAGGCGTGTTCAGAGCACAAGACCACTTTGTACACCAACTTTGGTCCAAATGCAAATTTAGTGGATGTAAAATTAGAAAATATTTGGTCGATCTGTCGTAGAACGCACCATATAGCAAGGAGCGTCACTTACCCTGGCATCGGTGAGATATAGCAAAGAGCATCACTTACCAATTCCAAGGTATTTTTTGTCCATCGGTATTTTTTCAGGCTTGACATGAGATCCTATGGCGCCAAGTACCCCACTTTACCCCAACCCGCCAACCAATTTCCAGGTTTGACATATGATCCTATGTCGTTGCTTACACCACCCCACTCTCACTCGCCAACCAATTTTACCGGTTTCATTACACGCAAGCGATGAAACTAGGACAACTAATTCGGCCTCTTGGAGAAGATTTCATGGTGGATGCAGGGGAAAGGTCTTCTCCATGGAGCTTGGGAATGTAGGGCCTCTGATATTTGTTCATGCCTTATTTCAGAAGTAGGCTTCGCATGTTTCTCCAGCAAGTCGATGGGACGGCAATGGCGATCCAGTCCAGTCAATGGACGTCAACAAATTTAACAAAGGAACCTTAACGGACAGGATGTTGTGGATGGTATGCACGTTAATTCCATTTCTTTGGACCGCACTTATAAAGCCATTGTAAACCTAATGTAACTTGAGTTCCAGCTGTATTCAGATCCGCAATGCTGTGATCAGCTCCAATTTATTCTCATTTCTGGGTCCAGAACTGAGAGTTTCCGTTTACCTTTGGGATCGGAATGAGGCCTTACAGATGCTCATTACCGACTAGTGGAAACGGCCGGAAATGGCACTTTCAAGTCTAAAGGTGCGGTTTGAAGGGTCTGAGCAGGTGCCAGGGTCGCCTTTATCCTCCTATTGTTTTCGGTTAAGCCATGGCGATTGGCGCCGCTTGATTGGACAACACAAAGCAGCCATAATTGGTCAGACAATACCGGATTCGGCCTTTAATCACCGACGCAGTATGATAGCTGTAGGAATTGTCCGCCCTGAATTTAGAAGATTGGATGCAATTATCCGTCAGTCTTTTCTCTTCGAAGTATTGCACCCAGCCAACTCCGTAATGCACGTGAATTGTTCGGGACATCAATTATGATTCATCAGCCTGCAGTCACAGAACCTTGGTGGTACTCCAATCTCGGTCTGCACATGATAAATGACGAGCTCTTGGCCCAATGCGATTATTCACACGATGGTAATATTTTCCACCGGCAGAGCCTTCAACTAATTACTTGTTATAAATTCTGACGTCGAGATTGCAGTCACAAGCTTGACGAATATACGGCGGCAGACTAACTAATAGTATTGCTGTTGACAACGAGAAGCTGATACGATTTGACGTGGGAATGGTGGGGAATGCATCGGCATCATGTGTCAAAGGCGTAAGTGAATGGCGAAATAGCAGCTGTCTGATAGACGAGCGGTGGTTAGGTTAGGTTAGGTTGACGCGCCAGAAGATGGTGAATCCGCGCTAACTAGTAGGCAATGTCGCAGACACGCGCCGGGAGGTGGTGAGTGAGCGCTAACTGGTAGGCAGTGTTGCAGACACGCGCCGGGAGGTGGTGAGTGAGCGCTAACTGGTAGGCAGTGTTGCAGACACGCGCCGGGAGGTGGTGAGTGCGCGCTAACCGGTAGGCAGTGTTACAGACACGCGCCGGGGGTGGTGAGTGAGCGCTAACTGGTAGGCAGTGTTGCAGACACGCGCCGGGGGGTGGTGAGTGCGCGCTAACTGGTAGGCAGTGTTGCAGACACGCGCCGGGGGGTGGTGAGTGCGCGCTAACTGGTAGGCGGTGTTGCAGACACGCCCCAGGAGACGGTGTACCGGCGTCTTGCTTGGTGCATGGTCACCAATCGTTCCTGAACGAAGGTCCCGGCATCGACACTCTGGACCTGCAGTACCGGCGCAGTAGCCACGTGCCTCTACTCGGCTGCCATCCGGACATCCACCGTACCTGCTGGTGCATCAGCTTCATCGCAGAGAACACACGCATGAAGGAGAACTCAAATAAGGTCGGTGTGGCGCTATCCGCTAGGGCTGTAGTCAGAAACCCTCACGCGTCAACCCCAGAAGTGGGGCTGACGCGTGGGAAGTAATAGGTGTCTATGTCAGCCTGGTCTGAAAACATATATATCCATACCATGTTATATTATTGGCTCCTTACCCTAAAAGTACTAAATTACGGTCCATATTTTTTTCATTTAGTTGTCTTCTGGAAGTGTATTGCACAATGAGTGCTGCCTGGCGCTGTGCCGCTGATCTGGCGAGGCATGATAGTGTGGCTGGGAATGGCCGTCTGGGGGGGGGGGCTATGCCGAGGCGGGTGCAGGTGCGTCTGGGGTGCTGAACCCATCTGACCTAGACTGAAGCTGGTTCAGGGGTACTAGACTGCTAGCCTGGGGACAACCTGCGCATTGCATGGCACGTGGCCGTTTGCCGTCTGTGCGCTTGTAATGTATGGATCAATTGGACCACCCCACAGTGGCCACAGGACAGCCGGTGGGGAGCTTTACCTCATCCCCACACACTCCACTTCCATTTTGTTGATGGCCAGGGTTTCGATGATCTTTCCGAAGGAAGTAGCTGAAGTTCTGCACGGAGCAGCCATCCCATTGGTGTTATGTCTTTGGTATCAAATAGTTTGTAACCAAACCAGCCACTTGCTCCTGTGCGACACTGCCAACTATACATGCGTGCCTCGCAACAGCTGCGGTGTGCACAGGTGCGTGTAGGTGTATATAGGGCCGTGTAGGTGTGTGTAGGTATGTGTAGGGTTGTGTAGGTGTGTGTATGTGTGTGTAGGTGAATATAGGATTGTGTAGGTGTGTGTAGGGCTGTGTAGGTGTGTGTAGGTGTATGTAGGTGTGTGTAAGGTTGTGTAGGGTTTTGTAGGTGAGTGTAGGTGTATGTAGATGTGTGTAAGATTGTGTAGGTATGTAGGTGTGTAAGGTTGTGTCTGGTTGTGTTGGTGTGTGTACTTGTGTGTAGGTGTGTGTATGGTTGTGTATGTGTATGTAGGTATGTGTAGGGTTGTGTGCGTGTGTGTAGGTGTGTGCAGGAATGTGTATGTGTATGTAGGGTTGTGTAGGTGTGCATAGGTGTATATAGGTGCGTATATGTATGTGAAGGGTTGTGTAGGTGTGGGTAGGAGTGTGTTTGTGTATGTCTATGTGTGTGTGTTTGTGTATGTCTATGTGTGTGTGTAGGGTTGTGTAGGTGTGTGTGTATTTGTGTGTGTGTTTCTGACTTGTTTCAACACGCAGGACTCGGTGCCGCGACACCGGTGGTCGCTGGCCAGCTCCGCTCAGGTGACGGTACCGTAGCTTACATCAGCAGGTGCCGTCGGCCGACCAACGTCAGCCACGGAGACTGCCGCCCATGTGATTCACGCCATGTGGTCCATGTGACCGGTGTCAACATGGGAACCTTGCGACCCCTCTATGAGCGTGCACCAATCTACGAAAAGAAATGCTGTAGCTGGGTATATTTATATAGAACGCCTTCGCGTTGAGTACTCGGACACAAAGTCGTTGGCACAGCATATCCAGATCCGCTAACAAAAGTGCAGCGCCATTTTGGGTTCAATGTTCCAAATATTTTCAACGTGACGGAGTTGCCTGCATGAAAGCTGAGAGGAGCTCAGTAAGGAAACAACGATGAACATTTTTGCGCAAGGAGGAAGCTATTACTAAATCTGGTATTTTTTGCGCTTTCCGTTGGCTCCCAATTATCATGGCGCATCCAGAGTGGAGGGGCCCGGGACGATGGCTTCTCTGGCAGTATCTACCATGCTTTTGTAAAAATGTAAAAATAATAAAAATGGTGACGTAGTGACAAGTGACCGAAACCGAGCACTCTTTGTCATTTTAGGATTATGCTTTGGAATGGCCTCTGTTGCAGACAAGGTTATGAAGTCACATTATCAAGGAAGCAGGAGGGAGCAGTGGCGGAAAGGGTGCTCGGCGGAAAGAACCCACTTAAATAGAATCCCGCGAGGATAGGGCAGAAGGGTGAGAAGGACCAGATTCAATGGTGTCCCTTTGTGTAATTGATTGCGGTGGCAATTAATGTTGTTGGTGCCATCTTTCCCCGGAGAGGGGTGCCATCGACTGAAAAAAAAACTAGGTGAGCGGGGAGGTGCACTCTAGCGTTCTGCAAGGGTGCCTCCATAAGCTCAGTGGTTTTGGGGAGTGGTCAAATCGAGGATTGCAGAGGTGGCAAATTAATAATTTGGTGTCCAATTCCCTCTCACTTAGCGCATGCAGAGTGGCACGTCTGGCCCGAACAAAATTGCCAATCTCTGGAGAGGATCTAAGACTGACAGAAAGTTGTAGAGGAGAGGAATCGATAGTAGCCGCCAAAGCTATACCATAGGGCGCAAAACAAGAACACAAGCACACATATTTTTGATGATTTGATTCCCCTTCCTCAGGAACGCTGGAATAGGTAAAAACCATCCAAAGATCAAATATCCTAAGTTGGGGTCTCAAGAAAACAATGATTCTGAAGTTCTGGCATTAAGAAATGTGTGGCCTGGTTAAGGCCAGATATTTTGCTGTCCCTTTGTAACTTTCTGAATCAGCCAGTGCCGATATCCACAATAAGTGAGCAGCCAATTGTCTTGCATCGGGGCTCAAGCAAGTCCCAAGTGGTGTGATTTTGATCAGTCACCAAAGGATGGTATTAGACTGGGAGGAAGGAATTAGATCTGCCGCTTCATCAATCTGGTAGATGATTGCGCCTATCAGGCAGTCGAAAAGGCGTATACTCCTTTTCGCAGTAATTTTGCATGCAGTTTTTTTAGTTTGATTTCAGAAAACCATTGCCTTTGCAGGTCGAGTGCAAATTTACCTTATTTGAACGTCATAGTGGACACAAAATTATTATAAAATGTTGTCATTATTTACGGTACTTGTATGGTAGTGTTGGTTGGTGATCATTACTCTTCGGGGTCGGAGCTTCGCCAGTCTTCTAACAGCTAAGGTTTCACTGAAACCTCATTTTAATCATAGTGCATGATGGGCCTAATGGTTAATGGCCCATCCTGGGCGATTAATATAAATTATTGGAAGAGAAGGCGGACTTTCCAGAGAGATGGGAAGCTAGGCCATTCCTGTTGTTCACCACTCTAAGTTTGAAAGGGCATGGAGGCTCAATCGTTGGGACGCGTCCCACACAATATTCCTGAAATGTAACATTAGATATATGGCAACAAACTACCAAAGCATCCTTCCGTCTCCCATAGTTTTCAGTCGACGGAGCCACTCGATGCGGACTGCCGCACCGCGTATTTATGTTATTTATTTATTTATTTATTTCACGATACATGCCCTCCACGTATAGTGGCTGTTATGGACTACTGCCACGCAGGTAATATTAACCGTTTCGTATCATGAACCTTTCCACGCTAATGCTCACTTTCACCAGCATTTTTTTTCGCGGCATTTAAACCGCATTTAATTCATGTCAGTATTTAACCCCGTATGGCTCCTGATCAATCTGTATTGTTCTGGACGCACCTATTTTTTAACCGATCACCAGCAGATGCTCAGCGGCAAATCGGCCGGATATGTATCGAAACACCACGTTGCGATCGTACGGTTTCTACGATTTTTGATCATATAAAGAGCATTTTTGGTTTCTAATTGCACATTCTCCTCCGATGACCACATTTATATTGGGTCTGTTCCCTGAAGCGCTGGCAGCTCGGACCGTGGCCGTTGCCGGAAGCCCTCCGGCGCCCTGGGAGTCATCACCAGGCGGCCGAGAGCGCTGCACGTACGCTCCGCCCGCCGCCCCGCTGCCCGTTGTTCAAGTCCAGTCATTTGGAGCAGTCGTAACAGCATCTGGCTAACCGCGTTATCTCGGGCAGTCCAAGTCTTCACAAGCTGTCACCAAGCCACCGAAATCTGGACTCCCAGTCGGAGTCCGGCTTAGCCACAGTGTTGTTGGGATTGGACTTCCGTTCTCCGGTTATACTGGCGTCGCGGCAGTAGACTTATCGAGCCGTGGGAGGACTGAGATGAGGACTGGAAGGGCGTCAGACGCTGACGTTGTAAATTACTGACTAAATTCTGCAGCCATGTAAAATATTTACCTTCGTGGCCTGTTCTTAATCTTCCTGGGTGCAGGCTGTTCTCGGATACCATAAAGTCCAAGGGATGGCTTGGAGACATTCCGTACTCCCTTCAACCGCTATCATGCTAATAACGGTGCTGGTAGTCTCAGCATATCCGCTACTTTTACAAAGCAATTCCGATGAAACCTTCAGAAATAATGGCCCCAGGCACTGTTACATCCATCGTGGAACGCCTCCATTATGGGACCGACAAATTCAGCAAGCTTTGCTGAATCGACACATCCGCATGAGGAATTTTGCTGAGATGTCAGCGACATAAAACTAACGCTAAAACGCCTGATTGGGGTCAGACGTGGCAGAATATTGAGATCACACTATGTTTTCCCCACATTTCCTTTGGTTCATGTGTCATTCCTCGTTCCTCCGAAGGCGAGCAATATGTGTCTTGTCTCGAAGTGTGTCTGTCTGTCTGAGCCGCGCTACCTGTTTCTGTATATGCATGACTGTCCGCATCTTTATGTGCTTGCATGCATTTTGATCCGTCTGTGAATCTGTCAGAATGTCTGTGGATGTATCTGTTTATCTGTCTGTTTGTCTGTGTATCTGTCTGAGATAGAGAGATGGGGAGAGAGATAGAGAGACAGTGTGCGAAAGTGAAAGAGAGACTGCTTTGTTATGGACGCATAGATAGGATGGAGAGGATGAAAGGATAGGAAAAGGAAATTAAGAGTCGGTAGATGGGTGAGGAAAGATAGGTATGTCGAGATATAGCGATAGAGGGATAGGAATATGGTTAGAAAGATATTGATAGAGGGATAGGAATAAAGGAATAGGGATACAGGGATATGGATAGATATAATTATGCTCCAAAAAATCCTCAGGATCGGTAACTCATCTAAATGAAAATATATCGAAATGAAATTTGCCTCGCAATTACAATTTGGCAGCGCCTACGACACGTACATCTAGGATTTCTGTCCCAGGTCAGGTCAGTGACCTGAGATCACAGCCAATTTTGGACCAATTTTCCTACTTTTATATGCACATTCTTCCAACCGCATTGTTTCCTTGGTATGCATGTAGAAATGAGATGCTATATATCTATCCAATGTTATATATATGTTATATATCGTATCTAATTTAATTGTTCTCAGTCAAGTGACCTGAGGCCAGTTGAAGATAAAATGGCTGAGTGAGCAAAACGTCTTTAGACACTCGTGTTTTTATCGTTTGTTTAGAGTTGTCATAGCCTAAAGTAGTATCAAACTTGCTCCTTGCACGACCAATAAGCTAGCCTATGGAACCAAAGCTATGAGTCATGGTCAAGGTCAAGATCATCCTATGCCATTCCCATACAACAGTTTTTAGTTATATTTTTGCAGGCTCCTACGCATGGAAATATATTCAAATGAAGCCTTACTACATACTTACAATTTGAATTTGGTAATGCTTACAACATGCATACCTTGGAGTTGTGTTTGTGAGCAGGTCAACGGCCTAAGGTCACTGTCAATTTCGGCCCATGATTGGCCAATTGAACTATTTTTGTGATATGCGCTGTGTAATCACCTGTCGACTTTCATGCGTTTTAACTCAATGTCTTTACCAGAAATGAAGATATAAATGTTCTTGAAAAAAGTGTATTTCTGAAAAGCCGCCATATTGAGTCGCAAAATGACTAAAATGTTGTTGAGGCAATTTTCGGGCCCTATTCGTCGAGTGCTTTCCGATGATACCCGCTTTGCGTTCGTGCACCGCTTAGTTTGGAAGTTAAAGGGGGTCTTTAACAACAACAACAACAACAACAACAACCCCCCCACTCCCCCCTCCCACCCCTCCACACACACACACACGAGACGGGTTGTGAAGATTTGACCGGAGAGACTGAGGTTCATACGCTTGCGAATTTCATGCCAGCCTTGTACCCACGAAGTGCTACGAGCGTCCACGACCATGAACATTAACGAATTATATTTCAATATAACTTACACAAACTTTAAATGGCTTGAACAAAACTGCTCACACCCAGTATGAGGGTGCGCGTGCCTCTGCATGTTATGAAAACAGAAATCATCATCACCCGGCGGCAGCGACGAAAGCCACAAAACAAAAAAAAAAAAAAAGGAAACAGGGACGACACATCATCAAACAAGGACGACACCCGGCGGCAGCGACGAAAGCTTCACTACACGGAAACCAGCGGACGACACAACACGGAAACAACAGCGGACGACACCCGGCGGCAGCGACGAAAGCTTCACAACACGGAAACCAGCGGACGACACCTTGCAGCTAGTTCAGTACAAGCCATCGAAAACCGGCGGCCGGCTTGTCAACTGAGGGGTGGAGTTTTTCAAAAATACTACGTGGTCCTGTTTTTCTTCAGCATCCCCACCACCACTCTGAGAAGGAGATAATCCGACTAAGACCACCTCTGTATCCGTTTTTTTCCTCACTTTTTGTTCTGTAGATTTCACACCATAAAACATGGTTCGGTCGGGAGTGGTAGAGTCCACGATCCCTCTAGCTCCCATGGGTGGGATTCTGCAATACAACTTTAAGTAAATCTTCTATCCTTGTGAATCCTTTGTTTCCTATAAAAACAAGCGTAACGTACGTCGTCGAGCAACCCTTTATTCAGGATCTGCTTTGGACGGATTGCCGGCCGGGAGCCATGGCATTTGCAGATAATCGAACAGTCGGTATGCAAAAAAAAACTTCTCCACTCCAGAGCGATTTTCTGTGCCCGGCAAGGACGAATAAAGCCGAAGCAGCTGGCGCACCCCCAAAATCCCAAATACACACAGTGTCCGGCCATTTTTTTTATCGGGATAACTGCTTCTTATTTTTCTGATGGGGGGGGGGAGCAGCGTGTATTCTTTCCGGTCCCGATTCAATTTCTTGAGTCCGCTGTATTTGTTGAGCCCAGCTATATTCTTTCAACCTCCGACGGGGATTTTTGGAACCCAGTCCGATGTTACTAGTCTCCGGCGCGATCATTTAGGCCCCGAAGCCAGTTTTTTGTGCCTAACACTATTTTTTTCGGGATCTCTTCTGAATTGTTCGGAGCTCGGTTCGCTTCTCGGGTACCGGACGTAATTTTCTGGACCCCGGCTCGCGGCCCCGATTTTCGGCCTTCCGGTTGGGCACGAATGTTCAAAGACTGGTCCAAGCGTCCCAAGGCCCCAATAACTACCTAACTAGGGCCCACGACCCGATATTTTGGGCCCCGACAAGGGTTGTCTGTCTCTGCGTGATTTGTATACGTTCGCACGTTTGTTTGAAGCCCTTTGCGAAGTTTTGGAACTTATGGTGCGATGTTTGGTGCTTGGGGGAAATTTTCCGGACCGGATTGATGTTACGTAGTCCCTGCCCAATCTTTCGGGGCCCCGGCTTCATTCTTCGAGTTCCGGTTGGATTTTTAGCCCCGGCGCAGTTTTTGTTGGGCCTGGCTTTGTTTTTAGGATCCTGGCGGGGGTTTTCGGAGTCTCTCTATGATTAATTGAGGCCCCGACACAAGTTTTGGGAATGTGGGAATCTTTGTGACATCGGCGCGATTTTGGGGGACGCGGCACGATTTTTTGGGCCCCGAAGGAAGTTTTTCGAGCCCGCTGGATTTACTAGGGCCCCCGATGCGAAATGTGTTGGAGCCTGACGCGAATGTTCTGGGCACCAGCGCAATTTTGGAATCCCGGCTGCGATTTTACGGATCCCGGCGCGGGTTTCGGGGCCCTGCTGTACTTGTTTGGGCCTGGATGCAAAATGTTTTGGGCCCCGACGGGAATATTTTGGGCCTCGGGAAACTTTGGGGAGTTCTGCGCGATTGTTCGAGCTCCGGTGCTAGCTTTCGGAGCCTCGCTGTATATAATTGGGGATCCGACGCGATTTTTCGTGGCCACCGCACAATTTTTCGGATATCCGGTGCGATTCATGGGGATCCCGCCACCTCTCAGAGGGGACCGTTTTCTCCCTTCTCCCCCCCCCCCCTTGGTTCAAATATGGCCAGGAATTCAGCTTAGGTTTAGTCAAGGCCATTAGTCACTTCACATGTTCTTTATCAGTGGCATTTCCAGATATAGGAGAAAGAAATCATGTCTCCTTGTGATCTTTTTATTCCTACAGAAAATTGCGTGCGAAGCCGATTATTGAAAATATAATTCCAGGAAATATCCTCAGTCCTTTATCCATCTATCATAGCGAGGATATTTCGGTAATCATGTTTTTCAAGATTGATAATGCTTACATAACGCCACAAAATATAGGCTGCTAAATACCAAGCTGAAATTTAACCTTGATATATTGTTGTTGGACGGGTTGGTTAAATGGCCTTCACTGGGCTGATCACTTTTGTATTGAGAGACCCTAAGCAAGTTGCTTGCTTGTTCAGGTTTACGCCTAAGTGTGAGTGCAAAAAGCGTGTGTGCAGTGATGCAGGAGCCGTAAGGGATGAAACGAGGGCAGAGCTGGAAGAACAGCCTTGTGCATGGGCAGGTTTCATAAACATTACGTAGGGCGCATTTTAGTTCGTACTACGCATACGCAGCTGTGCAGGCGCAGAATAACGCAAAATTGCGTTGAGTACGCAATAACTCTACATGCTGGTGGTGAAATGCTGTAAAATGCTTGTCTGGAGTACTGGTACAATGTAAAGCAATGATAAGGAAAAGGGAAAATAAAATGCACTGTTTCATGAACATGTCAGCAGTAGCCGGTCAGAAATATAAATTCTGCAAATTTTATCACCCTAAATAATTAATTCATTAGGAAGCTGAAGTCAAACTCGTCACTTAAAGTGATGGGAAAATAAGCAAATGTGGCTCATCAGATACAAAACAAACAGTCGGGAACACATTTAACTGTATATATGACGAGGAATAGTTTCTGTGCTTTCGGTGGGACCCGGCCCCTACCCAGGGGCTGATCCAGGAATTGCCATGGAGGCACTTGTCTGGTAGTGCCTTTTGCTTCCGAGGGGCGCCTCTGGCTGGAAAAAAAATCCGAGGGGAGGTGTACAGGATAGCAGAGGAAGTTAACAGGATTAAATACTAGAATGAGAAGACTGAGAAGACTATGGTATCTAGCAATTCACACCGTGATGACCTTATGAAACACTTGAATGATGGGATATTATTACGGGATTTTAGAATGACATATCCGAATGTAATATTTTGACGGGATAGCAGGATGAGGTAGAAGGATAGGGCAGAACGATGAGTAGGATAAAATCGACAGGATTAAGGGAGCGATGTAATGAAGTAAGAGGTAAGTATATATAGGATCGTAGATAATTATTGCCCAAAGAGAGGTGGAATGAACAGAGAGGGATAGGCTAAGGAGACGGGTAAGAAATAAAGAAGATGAAAGATAGAACCGAAGTTAGATAGATGATCATGCATAATTATTTTTGAGAAGAATTGACCTTAAGACGTTTGGCTTGTGGCAAATGGTTCCCTGGTTTACTTAGCATGACATGTACTCCGGTAGCGTTTGTCTGTTGGGCCCACGTGCCGTGCATCTGATGTGGCGGTGGGATGTTGTTGCAGTTTAAGGAGGACTGGAAGTACGTGGCCATGGTGCTGGACCGGCTGTTCCTCTGGATCTTCACGCTGGCCGTGTTCGTCGGCACGGCCGGCATCATTCTGCAGGCGCCCTCCCTCTATGACGACAGGATAGCGCTCGACCAGAAGCTCTCCCAGATTGGCCGGCTGGCGCAGTGAGGCTGGCGTCGGAAGTTGGCGCGGTGAGCACGTGACGAGCCTGCTGCAGGGAGGCCGCCTGGCGCACGGCAGGCCGGCAGCCAGCGTGACGGCGACAGTGCGCCAGTGCTGTCTGTCGGACGGCCGCCAGTGGATTCGGCAGCGGTAGTTAGTGCCTTGACGAGGGCCCTTTCCCAGTGCTGAGGCTCGACTCGTGGCGACATCAGGCGTCCTGTGCCCGTGTGCGACCGTGACGTGGGCGGATCACGAGATGTGACCTTGACCGGCGACCGCCCAAGTCCAGCCGGCCAATGACAGCAGCAGTGGTAAAACGCCACCCCCACGCACGTGTCCCAGCGGCGGCGAACGTGGTCACAGCCACAGCATTTGCGTCACATCGGCAGACCTTGGCAGGACGGTGGCGCTATGTTCGGACGCAGCTGTGTTGCAGCACTTCAGTGAAGGCCGGTATCGGGTACGTTAGCTGTGTTGCAGCGCTGTAGTGAAGGCCGATGTCAGGTGCGTGAGCTGTGTTGCAACGCTGCAGTGAGGGCCGGTATTTGGTGCGTCCGCTGTATTGCAGCACTGCAGTGAAGGCCGATGTCAGGTGCGTCAGCTGTGTTGCAGCGCTGCCGTGAGGGCCGGTATCGGGTGAATCAGCTGTATTGCAGCGCTGCAGTGAAGGCCGGTATCGGGTGCGTTAGCTGTGTTGCAGCGCTGCAGTGAGGGCCGATATCGGGTGCGTCAGCTGTGTTGCAGCGCAGAGAAGCTCTGCGGATGCGACTCGTCGGCACTGAAATGAAGGCGGGTGTCATGTGCGTCGACAGACAATAAGTTTCGGCGGAAAATGAAATCATGCTAGCTTGAACATTGCGAACACTGGTGACAAGAGGCACTGCTCGTGTGATGAGAGTGTGTACTCGACACGAAAGCCACCGCTTTTCAGTGTCGACTTTTGTCTAGGGAGGTGTCCATATACCCCGTGCCCGTGTGCTGCAGTGTCAGTTGTGAGCATGCAATAGAACTGCCTTAGATAGACCGCAGTTTCTTTCAGCGAGCTACGACCCCTACTCACCGCTGGCGGCCACGTGCGTGGACGAACCAACGGACGGCGTCAAGTTCACTCCTACCAAGCCGTCTTCGTCTGGACAAGTCGCGACAGCACGACAGGGTAGACGCAATTCCATAAGTGAGTTTTTAGGCTGCTGCCGTCGAGAGGGTTCTGGTGCGGTGCTGGGTAGTAGGCGACGTAGTGGTGGACCGGGGCCGGGCCGGCCGCCTCCCGTAACGTATTCGCTGTTCTGTTGTTTGCATCACGTCAAGCGTGCGATCGGCGATTCGCTGGCTTGTCGTGTTGAGTTATTGGTGGGGTGACTGGTGTGCTGTGCCAGCCAAGCGATCGCCAGGCGGTGTGGCCGAGAAGTGCAGGCTCGCGCGTCCAGTGTTCGAGACGGACCCGGCGGTCCGCGGCTGTCTGTGGTGTCCGGCACCGGCCAAAATTCCCATCTCAGCCCGGTGCAAAGTTCACGGTTGTTTTCCTCGTGCATCCTCAGAGCGAGATTTCAGCCACCGTTTGTTCTATCGACCTGCGCAAAATCTGCCGCAAGCGATCCAGATCGAGGCTGCACCGACTTGTTTATGGGCTTGGGCCGGACGGTTGCTGCTCCGACAGCTGCAGTGACCTTTAACCGGGATGGTGGTCTTGATGTGCTGGTAGGTGTGTGTGTGTGTGTGTGTGTGTGTGTGTGTGTGTGTGTGTGTGTGTATGTATGGATGTGTGTGTGTGTATGTGTCTGTGTGTGTGTGTGCATGTGTCTACGTGTGGGTGTGGGTTTGATTGGATGGGGGTGGGGGGCTAGCCAGCACGGTGCTGACCTGACGTAGCCGCCGGCTGCACGGCACCAGCCCCCACCAGTGATGTGTGTGTGGGTGGGTGGGTATGGATTGGGTGGGGTGGGGGGTTAGTCGGCACGGTGCTGACCTGACGTAGTCGCCAGCTGCACGGCACCAGCTCCCACCAGTGAAGTTTAATAGGGTGTGCGTGCGCGCGTGCGTACCCGGCGTTGCCAAGGCGAACCAATAAACGAGAGATTGCGTTCTGGAGGGGCTGTAGAATGGCGCATATTGCGTTCTGCATGCGTCACCATCGAAGAGGACTGAGAGCTTCCGTAAAATTGCGTGCTGCCACAACATATGTCAGCTCAGTCATGACGCGTCGTGGTTTCACATCATCGTGCTTTGCACACAGGTGGGGTGGCATCGTCCTTCACCGACGGTAGGCATTGTGTTAAGCTGGCAGGGAGGCAGTGTTTTGCACTGGTGTTGGAGATGTAGTGTCAGACATTAGCGGGAGAAGCAATCCACACTGGTGGAAGGTAGCTTCCCACACTGGTTTGAGGTAGCTTCACACACTGGCGAGAGATAGCTTCCCACACTGGCGGGAGGTAGCTTCCCACACTGGCGGGAGGTAGCTTCCCACACTGGCGGGAGGTAGCTTTCCACACTGGCGGGAGGTAGCTTTCCACACTGGTTGGAGGTAGCTTTCCACACTGGCTGGAGGTAGCTTCCCTCACGTGCAAGCTCCGACGGAGTCTGTTGTCCAAGCCCTTCCCCCCCCTCCCCACACAGTACTCATATGAAGGAGAGGCACGGCGGGCTTCCACTCCCCGTCCTACAGTCCCGGTTCCAATGGTGGGATGCGTTTCCCCCTCCCTCACTCCCACTACAAGACTTTGATGACTGAGAGGCGCTGCCGACACCCTCACCCACCTATCCCGCACCATCACCCCGCGCTACAGCTTCAGTTCCGCTGTCAGGACCATCGGCATCACCTCGCTCTCAGCAGTTTTTACTCCGGCCCTCGAGGACATTGATTTATGTGCATTGCTCGGCAGTTGGAACAAATTGCAATTCAGGAGCATACCGGAGTGCAATCAATCCCCCGAGAGATGTTGAGTGGACCAGAACGGAGACAGATAAATGAAATAAAACATAGATAGATGCTCTGGCATGTACTGAGGGACAGAGGACTTCTACTGAGGAACTTTGATTAGGGGTGCCCATCAGCGACTGCGGGACCGCCACCTGAGGTAGCCAGACACCCTCCCCCAGTTATGACTGCGGGACCGCCACCTGAGGTAGCCAGACACCCTCCCCCAGTTATGACTGCGGGACCGCCACCTGAGGTAGCCAGACACCCTCCCCCAGTTATGACTGCGGGACCGCCACCTGAGGTAGCCAGACACCCTCCCCCAGTTATGACTGCGGGACCGCCACCTGAGGTAGCCAGACACCCTCCCCCAGTTATGACTGCGGGACCGCCACCTGAGGTAGCCAGACACCCTCCCCCAGTTATGACTGCGGGACCGCCACCTGAGGTAGCCAGACACCCTCCCCAGTTATGACTGCGGGACCGCCACCTGAGGTAGCCAGACACCCTCCCCCAGTTATGACTGCGGGACCGCCACCTGAGGTAGCCAGACACCCTCCCCCAGTTATGACTGCGGGACCGCCACCTGAGGTAGCCAGACACCCTCCACCCAGTTATGACTGCGGGACCGCCACCTGAGGTAGCCAGACACCCTCACCCCCAGTTATGACTGCGGGACCGCCACCTGAGGTAGCCAGACACCCTCACCCAGTTATGACTGCGGGACCGCCACCTGAGGTAGCCAGACACCCTCCCCCAGTTATGACTGCGGGACCGCCACCTGAGGTAGCCAGACACCATCCCCCAGTTATGACTGCGGGACCGCCACCTGAGGTAGCCAGGAGGCGGTCCCAAAGAAGCTGCTGAAAAGGTGGTGTCCATGAGTGTCTATTCATTCCGCCGCCATCGTGGAAAAACCTGATGGGGCGCTCGAGAGCCCCTCCCCACCCCACACCCGCCCACGGCACGACGAGGGTTAATAGAAAGTCCCAAGCCTATTCCGGAAGGCGGCTGCCGTCCTCCCGTGGTCTTTTTCCGTCGTCATTTCAAGCTGCTTCGCAGCAGCGTTTTAGAATTGTGTGACTTTTCCTAACTTTCTTTTTTATGGCGAGACTGCACCGTCCGAGTCGTGGGACAAACGGTGCGCCCTGTCACTTGCTTCGGTTCACACGCAGATGTTTGACTCTCATATGCATACTGCTTATGATTTGCCACACCAGCAAAATGGCAAGAAAAGAAGGGGAGCTCTCTTTTTAGATGTATATTTCTGCCAGCTCTGACAGAAATGCATATTCAGCTAGCCGTAGACGAGAGCGACCAGAGCGATGATGGCGGCAAGATCGATAACTTGGACGACGTTACCGGTCTTGTTGACTCTGGCTCAGAGAGTGAAGGTGCCGAAGAGATAGAAGGTGAATCTGGTGCTGCTGTTGTGTCTGCACCTGCGCCTTCTCGTGCTGAGCAGCGACAGCAGCTAAGCTGCGGCAGACGGCAGCACCGGATCAACATCTACACAGCCTTTAACAGGAGCAACTATTTGTATTAACATGTCACAATCTGCTCCATACACCGTCATCACTCAGCCTAAGACAAGATCGGCACCTGAAAAGACAACTCAGTCGGCCATAGACCCATCGAGCACCACGGGATTCGATGTTTGTTACATGTCATAAACACCAGGCCTGGTGTGAGGAGGGGTTTCGCCGGAGAAACCACGAACCCGAAAAAAAGCCTCGAGACAGCTTTTTGCTGATGAGATGCTGTCACTGATTGTAGAAAAAGAGCGAAAGTATCAAAGGGGCGAGGAAGAAATGAAGGGGACTCTTCTGGACGTGGAAGTACCTAAAGCACCAACACTGTGGTGTTCTAGGTATTTGACGGCGCTCCTCGGACTCATGTACGTCATGGGGATACTGGGCCACAATTTCAAGTGTGCAGCGTATGAAACACGAAAAAGTCGGTCACCACAGCTTCACTGCAACGATTGGAAAGGAACGCTTCCGTCTGCTACATTTCGAGCTCACTTTAGGCGACGACACCAGACAGGAGCGGTGGAAGTGTGGCAGGTTCACAGTTTGCGGACAGATTGATTAGATCTTCAACAGAAACTGTCAACAGTGCATGATCTTAGAACAGTTCTTGGTGCTAGACAAAGCACTCTGCCCCGTGCGGATGAGGATATATGGTTTCGCCAGTACAACAAGCTGGCCAAGTATGGGCTGTTCTTCCGCTCTATCAACTCGATGCAGTATACATATACGTGTGTGGTATCGAAAGTCATTCATTATTTTGCTGTGAAAAAAACAACCGGTGTACCGGGACAATGCTTCGCGCCAGAGCTCACAGAAGCCCATAGAGTTAATAATTCCTTAACGAAATGCATCAAACACTTTCCAGACAGTGTCATTCCCTGAGCCAGCGTCCCCCCCCCTCCCCCGTTGTTAGTTTCATGACAATGCCTGGTGTGTTTTTGCTGTGTTATCACCACAAACTTGAACAATAATTGAGAACACGGCCGCGTCTGCGGTAGGCCAGCAGTTTGTGAGTGACAGGCTGTCAGTGCATGTAGCTCTGCATTAATTCATCTCGTGAAATATTTTGGGTGAGCACCGAACTGGAACGTGATTGGTAAGGTATGACCGGCTCTTTTCTCACCAATTTTACTTTTTCGCATTGAACCAAACGTGTTTAAATCAGAGTTTGCGCAGATACACCTGGATATATGCACGTTGGCATGTATACAGAGTGCAGTATGCAGTCAGGTTGGTCGTGTAGAGGGACTTTAATTCCATTGAGGTAGAACAATTGCATTGAGTTATGTTACTTGGTTCCAAATGTATAGCCAACAATGAGCGCTATGACTGGGCCGAGCCTGGCCCCTCATGGCCATAAATTGCCTCTTGTTTACGGCCTTCGGCCTCCTTGTAATAAAGCCGTACAATAACTGGCTGAGTTGACAAAAAGTGGGATCTAGCAAATTCCCTTTCTTCAGATTTTGATGTTTGAAATGTTTATCGGTGCATGCAGCTCGCCTTGCAACACACGCATTATGCCGGCTATGTAAAAGTTCATGAGATCGCTGTTTCTGCCAACGACGTTCTTCTCGTTCGAACAAGCTGTTTGACCACTAAAATATTGTACATTTATTACCATAAAGTATCATAAAGTATCATAAAGACCACAAATTTCATTGTGCTTCCGTGTACCGACACAACACACATCTGTCTTCGGCGCGTCGAGGTGTACTACGGAAATAGTTTTGGGGAACTCCTGAAAAGCCCCCCAATCAAAAATAAAAACACCAATACGAATATGAGCTGCCTTCAAACACGTAAGTTAGCATATGACCATAGGCGTAGGAACAGGGGGGGGGGGGGGGGCGTCCCCCCCCCCACTTTTCAAAGTGTGGGAGGGGCAGCAATGGTAGCTGGCCCTCCCACTTTTGAGACATTTAAATTTCCTAAAAAGCAGCATGCATACATTTGAATATGTGAAGAAAAAAAACTTCACTGCAATCCATAACTAAGCAAAAGCTGCACATATCACATCGTAGCACTTTCACTCGCACCACTAGGGACATTTCCCAATCCCGCGGCCCACCGGCGAAACAGTGTGGGCGGCGCCATTAGCCGTGATCGTGCATAAAGTGCGTCGAGAACCACCCTATAAACAAACAAACATCGCTGCGCTTCATTTTTTAAGTCACTGCACGCTTGGACATGACCTTACAACAACGCAACTAATTCAGGAGTTGATGTAATGCCATATATGTATGGATATTCAAACCTTATATTATGTCATAAAAAGTTTATAAAGCAGATCATGTGCCAGCCAGTAACCAAATACATTCATATTAGAGTTTCACTGTGTTTCTTTGGCTGTTAACATATTTAACATTGATTTCATTAATATTGCCTACAGTATAAAATTAGTAAGGCTGAATGCAGTAACGTAACACAATCAAGGTAAGACATACAATTCACAAGTGCAAGTACCGTGCCTTGATATTACATAGCCATGCAATATATATGCCTTGGTCTTAGCTGCCATACCCTTCAACATTTACGTGCATTTTGATTCTTAAAGCATACAAATTACTGCCACGATACATCCATTGCGTGGCTGTAGTATGGAATAGAACGTTCAAATTTCTATTTGTTCAAGGGATTTTCACAGTTTGGCACAGCACACAGATATCCAACCTTTTGAGTGAGATGTCTGGGTATTATCGTTGCTGGCATCCAACACAGCAAAATACTTTTTTCCATCATTTATTATGGTAGCATAGATACAATAGTGAAGTCTACACCATATTATATCAACTTCAAGTGCGAGAACTCCTTTCGGGATTTCAGAATCCCCCGAGAGGATTAGGCGCTCGTGATGTGACCTGACAAGGTCACATGAGGAGTGATATGAAGAGTGATGATGTGACGAGTGATGAGTGATGCTTGTTATGTAACCTGACAAGGCACATGACGAACATGGCAACTGACCGGGGTAGATCTTTAGCTGGGTAACTGCGTAGTGGCATTGACAGCACGTTAAACATTTAATTCAAGTTATGTCGTCCAACATAAATGGTTTAGTCAGATGGTGGGCTCATGGTATATGCAAAAATATCTGCTTAGCAAAGACTCTGATCCCAGAATCTATTGAATGAAGACATTTGGATTAAAAGTACTAGAACACTGAATTACAACGGAGACTACTATCAAGGCTTCTCATCGTCCAGTGATGTGTACGGCCAGGCTGAGATTTCAAAACCCTGAAGATATGGGGATGTTTTTAGGCCGATTGCAGGGTGTATAGTTCTTGAAACACTACTTATGGTGCAAGCAGTTAAATGGGTATATCAATGTCAATTTTGTGCCATGTACTCCATAGACGTCATTGTAAAGTATAACATCATTAGGTCATGCGCAGTGGCGTACCGACCCGACCCCTGAGAGGTTGTGGGCCCCCAGTAATCGAGCCGGGGTTCGGGAAAATAGCGCCAAGCTCCCTAAAATCCCGCTGGTGTCCCCAACAATCGCACCTGGGCCCATAAAAATAACATTGGGGCCCCAAAAAAGTAGCGCAGAGGCCCCTGAAAATGACGCTGGGGCCCATAAAATCCCACCAAGGCCCCTAAAAATCACATTGGGCCTCAAAAATCGTTCCGGGGCCCTAAAAATGACGCTGAGGGCTTCCAAATGTGGGACCAGGTCCCTAAAAATACCGCTGGGGCTCCCAAAAAGTCGCGCCGGGATCCTGAAAAGTCGCGTCAGGGCCCCCGAAAATCACGCTGGGCGCCAAAAAGGCTGGCCGGGCCGTCAAAATCACGATGGGTCCCAAAAGGTCGGGTCGGGGCCCCTGATAATCGCACTTTGGCCCCAAAAAGTATGATTCGGTGCCTCTGGAAATCACGCTGGGAGCACACAAAAAAGTCGTGCCGTGGTCCTTGAAAATCACAATGGGGGCTGCAAAAAGACGGGCTGGGCCCCTGAAAATCACGCTGGGGGCCTCAAAAGTTCACGCCTGGGCCCCGAAAATCACGCTGGGGTCGAAAAAGTCGTGTCGAGATTCTTGAAAATCGCAACGGGGACCCCAAAAGGTTGAGCCTGGGCCACTGAAAATCACGTTGAACCTGAAGGTACCAAAAAGTCGCGCCCAGGGCCCCTGAAAATCACACTAGGGGTTTGACAGGTCGCACCGGGGCCCCAAAAGTCTCATCGGGAACACCCAATAAATGAATCCGGGGCAACGAAAAAAACAGTCCGGACATGGAAAATCATTCTGGGGAAAATCATTTGAAAATCAGCATTCAAGTCAGCAATCGCTCCAAAAGAAACAAAAACGTGTTGGGCCCCCGAAAGACGTGTCGAGGCCACTAAAACTCGCGATAGGCATCCCAACCAATGACGACAGGGTCTAAAAATCGCACTTAGACCCAAATACGTCGCACCGCTGCCCTTGGAAATCACACTGCGGGCCCAAAAAGTCGTGCCGAAGCCCCACAAGTTGCAGCTGGCTTCCCAAAATTCAATTCCTACCCGGAATGTCAATCTGCGGTCACAAATACAAATGCGCCAAAGACCCCAAAAACGCGTCGGGCCCCGGAAAAGAATCGCTTTGGAGCACCAAAAAAATCTACCGGAACCCGAAGAATCGTAACGGGGCCCAAAAATATCGCGCAGGAGGCCTACAAAAAAATAGACGTCGACCACAAACAATCACAAAGGGACTCCATCGAGACGACCCGAGCACCGGAAAATTCAGAACAGGTCCCGAAAGAAAGTTCTCCTAAGGGCCTTTCTACTCTGAAGGGTGCCATTGGCTGAAAAAAAAACTCGTTGAGCTGCCGCAGTGGTATACCAAGGAGGCAAATCCCCCCTCCATCCTGAAGAGGTGGACCCCCAAGAACCCAAGAATCGCGCCGGGGTCCCCAAAAATAATTATGAGGCCCCATAAATTCGCATCTCGGGCCCCAGAATTAGCGGTTATAAATAAATACAGCGGGCACCAAGAACTTGCACCTGGCCCGAAAATTTGCGCCGGGGAACGTCAAAATCGCGCTGGGGCACAGATAAGTCCAACGTGCAAGGCGAACTAGCGCCAAGCCCCCCGCCCCTCCGCCCAAAAAAATATCGCGATTGGGACCCAAAACTCCTGTCGGTAGTCTCATAAATTCTGGTCGGGGCATCAAAAATTCCCCTCGGGGCTCCCAAAAATTGGTGTTTGATGGCCTCAAATAAACACAGCGTGGCCCCAAAAAAACGCATCGGAACCCGACCAGAATCAAGCCGGAGCTCTCCAAAATAAAGAGAGATTTCTAAAAATAAATGTCCGAGCCAGGAAAATCGCTCCTTAGCCCAAACGTACCACCAGATGCCTTAACAAATAGCATACGGCACCGAAAAACGCACCGGAGCTCGAAAAATCGCGGCGGGACATAAACAATGTCACCGGGGGCCCGAAATATCAGGCCGTGGTTCGGACTTTACATAATTCAGAAGTCATCCAAAAATTGCGTCGAGCACAGAAGACTGGCGTCGGATCCACCCGGAACCACGCGCCTGGGCCCGAAAAGTAGCGAAGGGACCCCGAGAAATTATACCGGATCCCACAATATCGTGCTGGGGTCCCACACATTTGAGCGAGGAACCCCAAATAAACACAGCGGGATCCTAAGAGCACAACTGGAGGACGAAAATGCACCGGGCCCTCCAAAGCGTACCGATTCTGGAAAAAGCGGCAGGGCCTTAAAAGATGCGTTGCAGCTCTAAATAACCACACCGGCAGTAAAAAAAAAACACAAAAAAACACAACGGGTCCCTCAGTGCACATCGGTGCTTTGAGACCACATGGGGCCTCAAAAACAGGTTGGGGCCCTCAAAAATCGATGTGGTCCTAGAAAGGGAACAAATAGACCGAGCACTAAATAAACACTTCGGGGCTTGCGAAAATGCGCCGATACCTAAAAGAAAATTCCGTCGGTGCAAAAACAAAAACCAATAAAACTCTTAAAAAGAGCTTGGGTCACAAAAATGTGCCGGGCCCCTAGCAAAAATTGGTTGGAGCCCTAAATCACATCCACAGACAAAGAAAAACGGAAAGGTCAAAAAAAGAACACCGAACTAGAGCCTCAGTTCGGTAGCCAATCCTGGGAGCGTATCTAACCAAAGAGATGAGGTGCATCAAAGCTCAGCGGTTATCCGGATTTCTTAGCCACCAGAAAACGTGGGAAGAAGAGAACTAATCATCGAATTGCATTCAGGATGGGCCCCTGTGGCTCTTAAGTCTGAACACGTTGTGGCTTTATGAGGTGCCGTGTGTTGTCACCTGTCAGCTATTTTCCACTGAATTGTTGGTCCCCAAAATAAGCGCTTCCATTCCGTTTCAGCCGGGTGCCACATGATGTAGTTGTAGCATTTCGTTTCAAGTGGCGGATATTCTAAGGTGCACGATGTGTACTACAGAGATGATTGAGGTGACTGATCACCTCACTGACCACCTGTTGGAGTTAGGCCATGAGGACGAACACCATACCATGCATTTATATTTATTGCGCTTTTCTTTGCCCCAATCTGTCAATCTGCCAATCTTGGTCTGCCACACAACGGATCAAAGAAATTTCAACCAGCGATCACCCGTCTTTCCTGTTTCTCATCCTCTCCAGCATCAGTGATGATACTTCTTTTGCCATGGGCCAGCAAGTAAGCTACGTTCTTCCTTATTCTTTCTCCTCACCAACACCGGTGAACATTTACAACGGGGGACATCTTAAAGACGTATTGTACTATATCATAGACACTAGGGCACACCACATTCCCATGAGGGAGGCTGTAATGAGCTTGCCCCCCCCACCCACCCCCACACACACACACTCACCATATAGCGGAAGTTGAAGAAACTTTGTTTGAACAGGAACACTAAATAGTTTCACTCGCACCAGGAAGATAAACCTACTATTATAAAAGAATCCATCGGTCGTGAGAAGAGTTCCAAGTTCAGCGAGAAGTGTGAATTTGAAAGTATTTTTACTCCGATGATCGTTCTTTTTCAGGACCACAAGTTGCTGTTAGCCATAGGCGTGCCCAGGGGGCCTGAGCCCCCCCCCCTTGCGGTGAGAGTTGTGTTCACTATTAAAATTATCGTGTTCTCTATCCAAAAGTGCTCAACCATGGTACTTTGCGAAATTCCTGCGTGCGCCCCTGCTGTTGACCCTGGCCCTCCCACTTTTTGAGACGTTCCTACGCCTATGCATATGACCATATGAATGAGTAATCCTCATGATCCCAGGCTTCGCCATGCATGGCCATTCTAAAGCACGCTTGCTGCATGTTAATTATCCACGAATTGGCTATGGTCAGCCTACCGTGCGATATTTTTCCTTGATTGATGGTTCGCCCGGCATACTGCCTCGCTCGTAGGGACGACTGAGGGATTTCAAGGCCTTTGAGATTGGCGGTGTTAAACGGGGTGCGCGTTTAATATACCAGTCGTCGGAGTACGCGAAATACCCTGAGATACATTGAGACAAGCCGAAATATGTCAGCTTTCGGCCACGATCTTCCCAGCAGAATATTTCGGCACCATTCATATTATAACGTTACTTGTTATGTGTTATGTCTACTTCTTACGTGCGAAATTCGCCAACTGTGCGTCTATTTGCACCGTCACCGAGATACACTCAGTAACTTCAGTCGTAGCTGAGACGGCAGATACACTCAGTAACTTCAGTCGTAGCTGAGACGGCAGATACATTCAGTAGCTACAGTCGTAGCTGGGACGGCAGATACACTCAGTAACTTCAGTCGTAGCTGAGACGGCAAATACACTCAGTAACTTCAGTCGTAGCTGAGACGGCAGATACACTCAGTAACTTCAGTCGTAGCTGAGACGGCAGATACACTCAGTAACTTCAGTCGTAGCTGAGACGGCAGATACACTCAGTAACTTCAGTCGTAGCTGAGACGGCCTTACCGTTGACATTTGCGCCCTGGCATCATGTCAGTGACTTTTGTCGGTGTATGGTCGCGGTCCGAATGCCTCACAATAAGGTCCTGTTTCCTTGTATTCGGTTCAGTTACGGTGAGCCATCCAATAACAAGCGAATGCTTTGTGCCAAATCACCAGAGTGTGTAATTTAGGCAAGAAGTTGATAACGTCCAGAGCAAACGTAAGATTAAAGCGATCCCCGGGAACACAGCAATGTACTTGTCAATGAGCACATGCATTGGACCCACTGGGTGAGGGTTATCGTTCTCAGACGGTCATATGACGTCTATATCCGTACAATTGCAGAGTGCTGTGGATGGGATACCTCGAGTACATTTAAACGGAAAGAACCAATTGATCGCTTGCATATTGGGACTTACATTACACGGATGTCGTAAGTAGATTACTTGGGCTTCCGGTGGGTCGACTGGGTGTTAATTTAGCGCCTGTACCTGCATGCATAGAAATAACAACCTGCATACTAGATGCACAGGAACACCTCGCAATGTTGGTGTGTTCAAAATCGCATCAGCTTCTCAATTTATCCCAGGCAATTGATGCTTTACACCCAACCGTTCAGAGCTACGTTAATTCGAGCTAATCTATGGTGACCTATCCTAACATAGCCTAACCTGATATAATCCAACTCGACCTAACCTAAAATACATGGAATTTCGATACCTAAGACCTATCAATGTTCAGTCACCCAAGCCCAAGTATCTTCGATCGTGTAAAATATGCGAATGTTCGATCACCGAAAACCTACGGTTGTTCGATTGGTCAAAACATCAGTTCGGTGACGTATTGCTCTGTTTCTGAATGTAACTGCGTGGATATTTTGTTCGTCTGTGTTGTCGCCGTACAGTGTGTATATGGTAGACAAAGCGCACGAGTGCCAGGTTGTGCGCTCCTTACGTGTTAATGCGCATACATCGAATACGCTTTCAATGTTTGTCGTGCGTGTTGTCGGGTGGTCAAATGCCCTGACAGGAGAATCGCACACACTTGTGTTTAAAAGAAGCCTTTAAAAGTCCTTAAAATCAGTAACTTTGCAACGTATTTACATCTGAATTCATTGAATGAATACATGCGTATGTACTTCTGGCGACGCCAATCACGTAAGTCATTAGGTGGTTTTTCAGGACACAATATTTACCTTTAGAGGTTCTTTGAAGTCAATGTGGGACCTGAATGACGAGGTACCCTACCACTGCCACCATATGGAACAAAATGTCACAAATAAGGTGTCATGCGACAACCCTTAACCTGCGCCGCACTACCGTTGAAGAAGGTAGTGTTTCAAAGTCAACAACCAAGGTCCTAATAAGGTTCAAAGGACATGATTGCACCCCATCGCCATCCTAGGGACAGAATGTCACACCTGAAAGTTCACCTCATGAACCTTTTTCAAGACAGCCGGAATAGGGAGGAGAGCGCGAGCAGAGTCCCCGCTGCCCCTTCCTGCGACTGAGAACGACACCGGCCAACTTGTCCTATATGTGGAAGTGGGAAGTTCGAAACATATGCTTGAAGCAGCCCACGTTTTGAATTGACAATGCTTGCCGAAATTTCCTCAGGGTATGTCGGCCGAAAGCCATTTTTTCGATAATATCGCCTGAGTTATTGGATCATCAACTCAGGCCTGAGCCATTGGGACAAAATTGATTCACACGTGGCTCTGTAGCGGCTTCGGTTCTCAAATCGATCACGCGCACAGGTGATGAGTTCAATCTTCACCTTCTACCTGTGTGTTTTTCGACCTGTGTTTTTAAAGTCAGCTATTCAGAATTTAGTTCTGCGTCGCATACACATATGTCGTAAAACGTTTTAACAGCGGTTGTCACTTTATGATATCAACCTCCAAAGGTAAGGTTACCGGCTCAGATCCGGTAGCATCGAAGCCACTGTGGCGCCGTTGCCGTGCTTGTGGTGATATGAGGCCATAGTTCCTGATGAATTATTTATATGGTACCAGGAATCCTATGGAACAGTTGCTGTCATTCCCGCTCAGATCAGGCCTAGTCGGGCGAAGATGGTGCAAAATGTATGCGCTGATCTGGATTGACCCATGATCGGTTGCTGTATTAAAATCGTCACTTGGACAACGGTGAATCGTGAGAACTGGGGGGGGGGAGGGGAGGTCACAGCTGTCACACTCCTCCAGCTTTGAAACTGGTGCGACGCTCTCTGAACTTTTGCAGAGAGTGGCAGTGCAAAATGTAGCCGCAAGGCAATATCCGTTTTGAATGGGCAATATTTGCGGGAAATGACTCAACATATATCATTTCCGAGTAATTTATCTGATGATCCCCATTGAGTTCGTGGATTTTCTGAAAACCTTCCAGACAAAAATAGATCATATATGATTCTATAGTAGCTTCAGTTCCAATGTGGTGCTGCTGCAGAGTTCTGTTGATTTTCAGAGTTGCTGAGCTATGGAGTTCCTTCAATTTCGGAAAGAGTTCCTCGAAGTCTAGGGAGAGCTGAGAGCTTCTTCAATTTTTTAGATGTTGAGAATCTGAGTTACTTCAAATGTTTCCTTCAACATTCAAGGAGCTTGAAAGAGCCCCTTCCTTCACACGTATTGTGTTCAAGACTTGCAGATGCAATTGATGGATACTTCCCAAATAAGACGGGCATATCCATGAACTGAGCTCAGTAAACAGGCTCAAATCATGCAGTGCATACTTAATGAAAGACATTTCCTCAATTAATTTGAAAAATGTTGTGTTTGCTGTTGTTGATTAATCAAATGTTCTCAAATAAAATAGTGCACATGGGTGTTCTTTTATATATATTTGTGGGGGCAAATGTTCCCTCAATGTTGGCTTTGCTCCCCAATACTCTTAATTTTATCATGGGACACAATAGAGTGTGCTTCCCCCCCCAATCATTGTGTACCTGAAGTTGAAATTATTGGGGAACAAACCCAACATTTAGGGGTATTTGCTCTCACAATAGTACATAACACAAGTGCATTATTTTATTTGAGATCATTTCGTTCATCAAAAACGCAAACCTTGATGTATTCTCCCCCCCCTCCCCCTTCAGGAATAATTTACAGAAATAAACTTCCCTGATAATGTACCTAGATCTTCGTTGTTTTATAGCAGCATTTTACTATCCAAAAACTAAAGTCGAATGTTTCAGCTACATTGTTTGTGGGCATTCAGTTGTTATAAGATTTATCGCGTTTTGACAGTATTATGATTAGGTATGTAAACAGTTAACCTTATATTCATGACATTACAGATGTATGAAGAGAAAACGTCAAAAAATGACTGAATATATTTCGACCGTGGGTCATTATCAGCAATTCAGTTTTTTCATCAATGTTTACAATCTAGTTGTCACATTTCTGTTGGGCAACAACGCATGCGGAATATTCCATGGAATTCCTAAACCAAGGAATTAGACATATGGGATGGATAGCACCATAAGTAGAGACAAACCATGTGCACGGGCAAGCCTATCTACGGCGATATGGTGGCACTCGTCATATCGTGTGATCGGTTTCTCAACGAATCTAAGTGTCACGACATCCTATTGAAATGTACGCAACTCCGAATACAATGCATGAATGCTGGGTATGTATGGGTAGACAGAGCAAGGCAGGCGATCATATTGAATACACTAAGCACCATAATTCGAACAAAATCGCATGTATGCAAAGACGCACGTGTTGCAAGTGTGCAGGAGGGCGCGCTTTCCCACGTTTACGTGTGTGAGGGGTGGGGGGGTACGAGTGTGCAGGAGGGTACGGGTGTGGCTGTGAGTGTGGGGTAGGTGTGGGTGTGGGTGTTGGTGTGGGTGTGGGTGTAGGTGTGGGTGTGGGTGTAAGTGTGGGTGTGGGTGTGGGTGTGGGCGTGGGTATGGGTATGAGTGTGGGTGTGGGTGTGGGTGTGGGTGTGAGTGTGGGTGTGGGTGTAGGTGTGGGTGTTGGTGTAGGTGTGGGTGTGGGTGTGGGTGTGGGTGTAGGTATGGGTGTGGGTGTAGTTGTGGGTGTGGGTGTGGGCGTGGGTATGGGTATGGGTATGAGTGTGGGTGTGGGTGTGGGTGTGGGTGTGGGTGTGGGTGTGGGTGTGGGTGTGGGTGTGGGTGTGGGTGTGGGTGTGGGTGTGGGTGTGGGTGTGGGTGTGGGTGTGGGTGTGGGTGTGGGTGTGGGTTTGGGTGTGAGTGTGTGGGCAGTTGTGAGGCTACGCGATGTATGGCTCCGGCTTGGTAATTGCCCAGGACGTTGTCAAGGTGTTAAGTGGTGATTCGCATAAATTAGGAATCTTTTGATGCAGCTATTCTAAGTTCTGCAACATCTTGCAAAATGTTAATGTGGATGTGCTGCGTGCGTCTCAGTTAATGGGACTGTCGTTATGTGTTCGTTTGAAGTACTCGCCGATGGGAGGTGCTTTTAGTTTTGTTAATGTCATCTTTTCGGAGCTAATTAAACTTCTCACTGACGGCACATTTGCTTTCATATATGTAAGCAGTGACCGTGGAATGGCATAGCTTGCATGTTGTCACATATACCGTGTTTCGGGTGTGACATTTCCCCTGGAGCCTCGTCATGCAGCAGTTGCATGTGCGATTGTCTGCCGGGCATGGAGGTGGGTCTAGTGCTGATCGGGTGAGGGTGTCAGTTATGCTTCTGCCGCTTGTCCATGCTGTGCGAAGTGATAGTTGTGAGGTTTTTAACTGCAGCATTGATTTTGTTTGTTAGTTTGTCATCTACATATGGAAGAGTTAGGAAGGTGATGTCAGAGTATCCATTTGGTGTTTGGTAGTTTGCGTTTTATTGGGGAACATCGCTT
This sequence comes from Ashinkailepas kermadecensis, assembly GCA_034440615.1. Taxonomy (NCBI): domain Eukaryota; kingdom Metazoa; phylum Arthropoda; class Thecostraca; family Neolepadidae; genus Ashinkailepas; species Ashinkailepas kermadecensis. The sequence continues at coordinate 47,166 of JAOTOM010002685.1, forward strand.
GGAATCTGGCTCTTGGAATAACTATGTGTGGATATCTGTTTTGTTTGAAGACATCTTCGACTTTAGCACACAAGTTATCACAGACACTGGGCAACAAGATACCAGATAAATTTATCAGAGCAACGCACAGCGGAATTATCCGGACTGCTTTTAAAGTCACAAGCCAAATGTCCCCATCCGGCCCCTACCAAAGATAGAGCTGGCATGGGGAGATCCACTGCATAAATGAACCTGGTTTATAGAGCGTTTGATAACCCACCTGTTAGTGTTTGTGCCTGCACACCTCCCTTACACAGCTGAATATCTAGTCCGCCTACACAAACCGTTACCCACCATTCTTCCGCCAGGATCGATAGCATTCACGGTAGACGTTGCTAACTTGTTGTACTAGGTTGATAATGCACGATAGTTTCAGCATGGTGCTGAAAAGAGTTACCTAGTTTTTAATGGTACTATAGGAATAGCAACTAGCGAAGCATGGTAGACGGCTAGGCTAACCATGCCGACAAAAAACTTCCATAAGCAACCATATAGTTTTACAGGTAGTAAGGGGTTGTCGCTGCGCGCTCAGCCCCTCCCCCTAAACACCAGGAAAGAGAGCTTACACTGTTAAAAGTGATCAAATATGTTTTCAGTGTATGGGAATATCACTACCAACGAAGCGATAGATGTAACAATCGGATTACTATGTCGGAACTATATGTGTACTGACATATATAGAAACTATTGGCGTGTGTGGGTTGACTTTAGCTGACCTGGAACACTTACTTAAACATTTCCTTAAGAACAATTACGTCAGGTCAGAACAAAACTAGTAGAGACAAAACACTGGGATAGCCATGGGAAGCAGAATCGCACCTCCACTGGCGTCTATATCCATGCACACCATAGAAACACTAATGCTAACTTCTCCTGGTCAAAAGCAGCCCATCACATATATGACATACATTAATGCTATTTCAGGCATTTGGACACACGGCTCTAGAGCACTGGACCAGTACTTACAGACATTTTGAAACATGACTCTAGAGCACTGAACCAATACTTTCAATTCATCAACACATTCCACCCACCCTTACTGTTCTGGATTGAACGCAGTGACACCTTAAAAAAACCACATACCATTTCTGAATACACCCCTAGCCTTACATCACGACGGCAAATACATCCGGTAGCACAGCATCGAAACCTAGCTATGGTCGAAAATATATTCAGACAAAACAGATTTTCATAAGGAATTATTAAATGAGGCAGCTTCCAAGTGATGTGCCTGAACAAAAACGCAAACTACCAAAACACGAGGCTCTGACATCACCGTCCTAAGTATTCCATATGTAGATGACAAACTAACAAACAAAATCAATGCTGAAGTAAAAACCAACTCGCAACTATCACTTCACACAGCATGAACAAGCGGCAGAAGCATAACTGACACCCTCACACGATCAGCACTAGACCCACCTCCATGCCCGGCAGACAATCGCACATGCAACTGCTGCATGGCGAGGCTCCAGGGGAAATGTCACACCGAAACACGGTATTTGTGACAACATGCAAGCTATGCCATTCCACTATCACTGCTTACATACATGAAAGCAAGGGTGCCGTCATGGGCACCGAAGAGATGACATTTACAAAATTAAAAACTCCCCCATCGGTGAGTACTTCAGACGAACACATCACTACAGTCCCATTAACTGTGGCTTAGTGTATTCAGCACGATCGTCTGCCCTGTTCTATCTATATATTGGGGGTAGTTCGATTCTTGCCGCAGGTAGATTGGTGTGATTGGGTTTCCTGTAGATGGAGGTTTGTAGTATTTTAGTTGGATTTAAGTTGGAGTTAAAACTCACCTATAACCCTACCAGTAAGTTAGAGCGTAAAATTACGGCAGAAGTAATAAAACAGCTGAAGCATTGGGGCAGAATATCTCAGACTGAAGCTGATAAACTGAAGCCTTCACCTAGTCTTCCGCCTCGCCTCTACACCTTACCAAAGATCAACAAGGACGGTGTGCCGGTTCGCCCGATCGTTAACTGCATCGGCTCACCCGTGGAGAAACTATCTGCCTACCTGACAGACATCACAAACCCGATCCTGGGCAAAAGTGAGCATCACATAACAACTCCGAAGATTTTGTAAGGGGACTCTGCTCTAGCAACGCCACTGACAAATTGTGCGTTAGTGTCGACGTGAACAGTCATTTCATGATGGTACCGACCGACGAAGCCATCTAGGTCGTCTGCGAAAAAAAAACTCCGTCAAGATCCGACCCTCTCCGAACGCACTTCCATCGACGTCTCATCCCTGGAAACTCTGATGAAGTTATGTGTCAGAAGCACCTACCTCCTCTGAGACGGGGACATCTACGAGCAGGTGGAAGGCTTTCCAATGAAGCTGTCGCTCTCCGTCGTCCACGCCAACGGCTACATTAAATTTTCCGAAGAGAAAGCCTCGGTGAGCCGGAGAAAAAACCAGGCGTCTGGCTCCGTTTCGTTGATGATTGCTTTGCCTACTGGAGCCAGCGGTTGGAAGATCTCAACAAGTTCCTCCATCATCTCAACAGCATCCGACTATCAAGCATGTTCACCATGCAGTTCAAGAGAAACGGAAGTCTTCATTTCCGCCATGTGAATTTGCAGAAAACCGATGGACGACCCCAAACCTCCGTCTCCAGGAAACCCACTCACACCAACGTCTATCTGCGGCAAGAATTGAACCACCCCCAAAAGGTGAAGAAATGTGTCGTGCGATGTCTCACTGAACGCTCATGGCCAAAAAATGTGCGACGAGGACCGCATTAAGTCTGGATTGTCTACTCTCGACAAGGTCTTCGCCGCTCACGGCTACCGAAAGAAAAGCGCTACGTCTGCTGCACGACAACACAGACCGAAAAATGAAAACGGAAAACAAGCTGTGATACGTTTCAGTTCTCTATTACCCGGGCATTGGAGAGCGCCTGGAACAACGTCACCTGAGGCCCCTGCGAATTGTCATCACTCATGCGTCCCGGCAATCCTTGAAAAGCAAACGGAGCGAACGTCCTAAAGACCGAAGAGATCGGGGGCGGAGCTCGGGGAACATCTTCCGCCTGACATGCGAGTGCAACGCAGGGTGCATTGGCGAGAGTGGTCGGCCGCTGGACAAGCGCCTGAAGGAGCACCGGAACGCTCTCTTCAAGTCCCAACCAGAAACGTCCGCAGTGGATGAACACGCTGCAGATAATCGGCATGATATCCACTAGAACGACGTGCAGATTCTGGGACTGGAAACCCAGCTTAGGAGAAGGAAGCGGCTGGTATCACAATGGAAAGTCGAAACCAGAGCTGAATCGGGATAGGGGCTTAGAATGGTCGACCATCTGGACAGTGGCTAACGGGCAGTAATCTAAGGGATGGGTGGGGAAGAGTTAGGGATGTTTCAATTGTGATGTATTTTATAGTCTCTTTACCGTATTTACCACGTGGAAGTTTCAATTGTGATGTTTTACAGTGTCTGTGCCGATTGTGTTTGCATTTAAGTACCGATTTCTTCACTGCTCGTGTCTTGTGTTTGAAATGTTTACAACATTATTAATTGTTTTCTCTTGCAATGTACCATCTGACGACGGAGCCGTTAGGAGTTCTGAAAGCTCATGAACTGTTTCAGAATGGGTCATCACAGATGACCCACTCTGTGATCCATTTTTCATTCTTATGGACCCTTTATCACGCGCCCTGGAGGGGGGATGGCGGATTCCCCCCCCCTAAGATCTCGGCTCCTATTAAAGCTAGAGGACCAAATTATCAGGGTGTATGGGTACGGTAGTGAACTCTATTGTGTGCAAATTCCATGACCTTAGGTCAATATCTTCAAGGTTAAATGAGGTCACATATGTCACAATTTGCTTGCTTTGCGTGTCTTGGCTTGTCATTGGTATGGATCGCTGTGATTGTGTTTAAATGCTCCAAAATGGGCATCAATGATGTTTGGACATGACTAATGATGCAATACAGGTGCTAGACCCGGCATTTGATCTCAGGTCACCTATATAGCAGCACCTTATCAGGTCAGTTACCTGTTCCAGTTACCGGAACTGGGCCGCCTGCCCAACTGCTCCGTCGGGCGGCTCGGCGCAATCGGCTTCGCGAAGAAAAGAGTGAAGCACATGAGTGAAGTATGGAAACGCTTATGTACACAATGGCACAAACAGCAGTTTTCAGGATGTGTAGGGAGTAACATGCAAAATGACATCAATCGCATGACAGTCATTTGCATCTATGACAACATTCCAGTTGACCAAGTTTGGTTCCATTGACCTATCATGAACTTGACCTGACTTGACCTCGGTGACCTAATATGACCTTGAAACTACATAGCATAACAATATACATCAAACAAGTCGATAGTGTTGCCAAGAACACTTCCCTTTTGCCGATATACGGGAAGCGCATCAGCGCCGATTTTTGTGGTCTGGCGCTACGAAATGTTTTGACTTTAACGGCCTCTAACTCGAAAAAAAAGTTCGGTAGATTCCCGTTTTTCTTGCTTTAAACAACGCGCCGGACATTTCTAAGCAGGTACGCAAAACAAATGGCGTATATCGACCAGTAACATCGGGAGTTATTTACGAAAACTGAAGGGGTGGGTGGATTTCGTCCCTCCCCCCCCTCCCCCTCTCCAATGCGCGTGTTAATATGTCTCTGAATGATTCACTCGTGATATGTTAAGAAATGTATGACCCAATATGTCGAGTGTTATCATATCAAATGCAGATATTTGTACGTGCTCATTATTTGTCTCTACCTATGGCGTTATTATCTCATATGTCTAATCCCAGGTCTAGTACATCCATAGAATATTCCGCACAAGTTGTTGACCAACCCAAATGTGACAATCGGCTGGTATCAAACCGACACTGTTGATAATGACCCACAGTCGAAATATATTCAGTCATTTTGTTGAAATTTTGTGTTTATACATCTGAAATATCATGAACATCAGGCTAATTCTTTACATAGTCGTAGCTTTCAGTTTTGATAGTTCTTGTACATAACTAAGCTTAGTGATCGAGGTCTACCAGTGTTTTGTTGGACTTATGCCACAATGTTTTTTCCTTTTGAAATCATCCTCCTTTGAAATTCTTGCGCATCTCTATTGGAAACAGGGACGAATCCAAGGGAACACGTGGTCATGTGCACCTCCCCCATGGGGATGCGACGCCATTCTGATTAGAATAAGGCGCTCCTTCAGGGCACTCGAGTGTACCCCTCCTTCGACCTTTCACCGTAAGGCGTTCCTCCAAGAACACTCGAGTTCATCCCTTGAAATGTTCTCAATCAGCAGCATACCTCCGGGGAAACGACCCCCCCCTCCACAGAAGAGTGCCACCACTTCATCAGAAGTCCTGGGCCCGCCGCTGATTGAAAGCTAGTAGTACATACAACGCCTCGGGGCATCTCAGCGAAAGCATCCCCCTCATTTTTAACATGGAACGGTTGCCTTTTAAACAAAATCACAATGCCTCGGCCATTCTTTATGCAAGCAAGACAAGACAAACTAACCTGCTGGAAGCCAATTCCAACATCAATTCCTCTTAGCAACATGTGCCACAGTCGAAGTATTGGTGACGTAGCTGTCCACATTTTGGAGAGATTGACCCATGTTGTGTGTGTCATCAACTACTGCCACAATTATAGGACTTGTGGGATTCAGGACGAGCGCGGGCGCCAGGCGGGCTCCTCTTGGGGCTCCTGAGACTCCTCTGCTGTAGGCACAGCATCTTGCACCATGTCGTGGCAGGAAGCCTGTGGATCTACTGCAACTGACATGGCCTGGTCGTTCATGAGGACACACAATTTATGGCATCAAATTTTCGCGGAAGTGCAGGAGTTTCCGAAAGAAGCAAAACCTATTGAACAATTCAAAGCAATGCATATAAATGTGGGATGCGGCCTCCGTATTCAGCAGCGAAGCCCGATTGTAGAAATAGTGCCTCCATTTTCGGCATATGCGCATTTATAAACAATCCGATTCAGCTGAAGCTATCTGCAATCTTGTCGAAATCGGGCTCATATGCCAAATGTGGTGTACTGATCTCAAGCTGAAGCACTGCCGCAACGTTTTAGCATCACGAAAATAAATTTTCACGTCATATGCTATATATTCGAGGAATAGCATCAACTGGATGCCACATTGCAGCCAACAATGAGGCTCCGATATGATGGAGAGGTAAGGGTCAAGAATATAGTTTTCACGCCCCATCATTTTTGACAGAAGGGCAACCGACCCTTTCCGCTCTCTCTACATCTCCAAATACATCTCTCTCTCTCTCTCTCTCTCTCTCTCTCTCTCTCTCTCTCTCTCTCTCTCTCTCTCTCTCTCTCTCTCTCTCTCTCTCTCTCTCTCTCTCTCTCTCTCTCTCTCTCTCTCTCTCTCTCTCTCTCTCTCTCTCTCTCTCTCTCTCTCTCTCTCTCTCTCTATATATATATATATATATATATATATATATATATATATATATATATATATATATATATATATATATATATATATATATATATATATATATATATATATATATATATATATATATATATATATATATATATATATATATATATATATATATATATATATATATATATATATATATATATATATATATATATATATATATATATATATATATATATATATATATATATATATATATATATTATATATATATATATATATATATATATATATATATATATGTATATATATATATATATATATATATATGTATATATATATATATATATATATATATATATATATATATATATATATATATCTATATATCTCTCTCTATATCTATCTTATCTATATTCTTATCTTTATCTCTCTCTCTCTCTCTCTCTCTCTTCTCTCTCTCTTTTTTTTTTTTTTTTTTTTCTTTTCTTTTTTTCTTTTTTTTTTTTTTTCTCTCTTTCTCTTCTCTTCTCTTCTCTCTCTCTCTCTCTCTCTCTCTCTCTCTCTCTCTCTCTCTCTCTCTCTCTCTCTCCCCTGCCTCAATTCGCTGTCTTGCATAGACACCTGCTCCTCTATTACTGAAGCATGCCCCTACGATGCTAACCGTTCTTCCATCCACTAATATATCTCTTCCTCAACCAGCCCAAGCGAGATCCTTAAATACGCCAATTTAATCTCAATTTGCATTTACCGAACTTGATGCAGTCTTCACAAAACCACAACTCTGCTTTAAATGCACCATTGGGAACTCCCAGTTATGCTAAAGCTGATTAGTCTTGGCCAAGGAGTCTACGTTGCAAGCTCAGCTCAGCCGAACCATGGAAGGGTTCGAGCCCCCGCAAAGAGATAAGGATGTCGGCGTATTCTCGTGACTACATCCTTGGACTTCGGCACGATTTTACCCGGCACTGCCCGTTGGTAAAAAAAGGCATTGCCGAGTACGTTCGTTTCCCGATAATCAGAGCTAAACTAATTGCGAGAAAAACACTTTAAACGTGCTGATTACTTGCTTACAAACATGCTTCGACGCCGCTGGGAATCCTATAGTTTACTGTTAGAACATTTGCAAAGAGCAATCGGTTATTTGTGGCTTTGGACCGATGGTTTACCGCGTAAATTCAAGCTAAAAGTGTCAGAAGGTGAGGGGAAAAGGATGTATTCTCACTTTCGGGTAATATAGGGCAAATATAAATGTGCTTTGTCGTCCCTCACAGCCACTCTATTTGACATCGAAAGCCCATTAGCTGGCTCCGATTATCACATCTCCAGTTAGATTCCTACCCCTCCCAATTGGATTGATGTAGCGGAGCCTTTGCAGCCTAGCCCAGCCAATATCATGGCAAATGTTGGTCGTGAAACTCTGGCAACGAGCCAAGCAAAACCTTCCCTGGTGGTCATATCTGGCTATTCTGATGTCCACCGCTGACGATAGGTGACGCCAGGGGATCCGATTCATGGTTCACTCCGCTACCGCTGAATACGCTGAAGGCGCAGAACAATAGCACGTGTGTTGCTGTATATTCTTTTGGAAAGTCACGTGCCCCTCAAGTATTGAATCTTCCCCTTCAATGCTAAATAACGCGACGCTCATGGTACACTGTGACGCTCATGATACATAGCGACCAGACCACGATTTATACGATAAATTTGTAGGTATTTCTGTGGATGCAGTCCGATTGGACAGATGTATACAAAATGTCGTTACAGGTATAGCACCAGACATTGAGGTTTTCCAAGATAGGTTCGGAAGCTTACACATAGCGACACAAAAGACAGACGTAATTTATCCGACGCAAACCTTACCAGAACGCTCCGCGGCTAGAACCCACGGAATATGGAACATCACACTCAGCGGAATTCATGGAACAATTGTGACAAAAAGCGCACCCTTAGAAAAAGCAAAGATCGCGTGATCGCGTTTTCCTCGCTGGTAATGACTAGTACGATTTCCCAGCATACCGTTTGTCCGTAGTTTTCAACACATTATACCTGTAGGCAGGGGTAGAGTTTCCCATCCTTTTGGTGGGGCCTGGTCCTCACCATCAGTCAGTCAGCTTCACCTGAGGGGCACGACTGACCTGGGGATTTTTTGCAAGGTCTGGGCAGTGCATTCCACTCGCGTTTTCTATTGGGGCACCCTTGAAACCCAAAGGGACACCTTTTGCACGCAGAGCCTCACAGAGGGGCGCCTTTTGTATTCAGAGGGGTGTCTTTTATACCCAGAGGGGCGCCTTTTCTCCTCAGAGGTCTTCGGCTAAAAATACAAGGGGGAGGGGTGTACTCGGGCGTCCTGGAGAGGCGCGTTTTTAGGTTAGAGGGGCTTCGCATCTCCATGGGGTGGTAGTACATGTCCCTGTGCCCCTGCTCTTGATCTGCCACTGACACTGGATGTACGAGAGACCCTCCTAATCGGCAATGGAACGCCCCTTCGACGCATTGTACACCTCGGGCATCCAGACTCCATACGCCGATAAACTAATCGTGGAGCACTGTATGCTTCGGTTGTGCCTGGACACTCAGCGTTATAAATCGTCTCTAATCCAACATCAAAACCTATGAGCAGCACCCCGATGGGAATGAACGGCTTGGTACAATATGTAGTTGAGGTCTACAATGTGCCCTCAAGAACGACTGAAATCACAACTTGATGGCCATTCCTCTTAAACAGCTTCTATCAGCTAAATTTAGGCTTCACAGGACACGAAAATCGAGTTCTGTAACCCACAACTTCAGAGATTGTGAGGCAAGTACCACCTTTAAAAATTGGTGCGCTGTACTTGTCTGATGATCAACTTTTTTCCACGTCAACTGATTGCGTGACCACGGACGATTGTCGGATAATCCTGCTTCGACTTGAAACAATCGAATTCCGGTGCACCGCATGCTATCTGGTTAATCCGTCTGATGCATAGCCGACAGCACACAGTGCATAGCGGTACCACTGCCCACAGCACGCAGCACACAGCCGGCACCACTACCCACAGTACACAGTACACAGCCGGCACCACTGCCCACAGTACACAGTACACAGCCGGCACCACTGCTCACAGTACACAGTACACAGCCGGCACCACTGCTCACAGTACACAGTACACAGCCGGCACCACTGCCCACAGCACACAGAACACAGCCGGCACCACTGCTCACAGCACACAGTACACAGCCGGCACCACTGCCCACAGCACACAGTACACAGCCGGCACCACTGCTCACAGTACACAGTACACAGCCGGCACCACTGCCCACAGCACACAGTACACAGCCGGCACCACTGCCCACAGCACACAGTACACAGCCGGCACCACTGCTCACAGTACACAGCCGGCACCACTACTCACAGTACACAGTACACAGCCGGCACCACTGCTCACAGTACACAGTACACACCCGGCACCACTGCCCACAGTACACAGTACACAACCGATACCACTACCCACAGTACACAGTACACAGCCGGCACCACTGCTCACAGTACACAGTACACAGCCGGCACCACTGCCCACAGTACACAGTACACAGCCGGTACCACTGCCCACAGTACACAGTACACAGCCGGCACCACTGCCCACAGCACACAGTACACAGCCGGAACCACTGCTAACAGTACACAGTACACAGCCGGCACCACTGCTCACAGTACACAGTACACAGCCGGCACCACTGCCCACAGCACACAGTACACAGCCGGCACCACTGCTCACAGTACACAGTACACAGCCGGCACCACTGCCCACAGTACACAGTACACAGCCGGCACCACTGCCCACAGTACACAGTACACACCCGGCACCACTGCCCACAGTACACAGTACACAGCCGGCACCACTGCTCACAGTACACAGTACACAGCCGGCACCACTGCCCACAGCACACAGTACACAGCCGGCACCACTGCTCACAGTACACAGCCGGCACCACTGCCCACAGCACACAGTACACAGCCGGTACCACTGCCCACAGCACACAGTACACAGCCGGCACCACTACCCACAGTACACAGTACACAGCCGGCACCACTGCTCACAGTACACAGTACACAGCCGGCACCACTGCCCACAGCACACAGTACACAGCCGGAACCACTGCTCACAGTACACAGTACACAGCCGGCACCACTGCTCACAGTACACAGCCGGCACCACTGCCCACAGCACACAGTACACAGCCGGCACCACTGCCCACAGCACACAGTACACAGCCGGCACCACTGCTCACAGTACACAGTACACAGCCGGCACCACTGCTCACAGTACACAGCCGGCACCACTGCTCACAGCACACAGTGCACAGCCGGCACCACTGCCCACAGCACACAGTACACAGCCGGTACCACTACCCACAGTACACAGCCGGCACCACTGCCCACAGCACACAGTACACAGCCGGTACCACTACCCACAGTACACAGTACACAGCCGGCACCACTGCTCACAGTACACAGTACACAGCCGGCACCACTGCCCACAGCACACAGTACACAGCCGGCACCACTGCTCACAGCACACAGTACACAGCCGGCACCACTGCTCACAGCACACAGTACACAGCCGGCACCACTGCCCACAGCACACAGTACACAGCCGGCACCACTGCCCACAGTACACAGAACACATCCGGCACCACTGCTCACAGCACACAGTGCACAGCCGGCACCACTGCCCACAGCACACAGTACACAGCCGGTACCACTACCCACAGTACACAGTACACAGCCGGCACCACTGCTCACAGTACACAGCCGGCACCACTGCCCACAGCACACAGTACACAGCCGGTAACACTACCCACAGTACACAGTACACAGCCGGCACCACTGCTCACAGTACACAGTACACAGCCGGCACCACTGCCCACAGCACACAGTACACAGCCGGCACCACTGCTCACAGTACACAGCCGGCACCACTGCCCACAGCACACAGTACACAGCCGGCACCACTGCCCACAGCACACAGTACACAGCCGGAACCACTGCTAACAGTACACAGTACACAGCCGGCACCACTGCTCACAGTACACAGCCGGCACCACTGCCCACAGCGCACAGTACACAGCCGGCACCACTGCCCACAACACACAGTACACAGCCGGCACCACTGCTCACAGTACACAGTACACAGCCAGCACCACTGCTCACAGTACACAGTACACATCCGGCACCACTGCTCACAGCACACAGTGCACAGCCGGCACCACTGCCCACAGCACACAGTACACAGCCGGTACCACTACCCACAGTACACAGCCGGCACCACTGCCCACAGCACACAGTACACAGCCGGTACCACGACCCACAGTACACAGTACACAGCCGGCACCACTGCTCACAGTACACAGTACACAGCCGGCACCACTGCCCACAGCACACAGTACACAGCCGGCACCACTGCTCACAGCACACAGTACACAGCCGGCACCACTGCCCACAGCACACAGTACACAGCCGGCACCACTGCCCACAGCACACAGTACACAGCCGGCACCACTGCCCACAGTACACAGTACACATCCGGCACCACTGCTCACAGCACACAGTGCACAGCCGGCACCACTGCCCACAGCACACAGTACACAGCCGGTACCACTACCCACAGTACACAGTACACAGCCGGCACCACTGCTCACAGTACACAGCCGGCACCACTGCCCACAGCACACAGTACACAGCCGGTAACACTACCCACAGTACACAGTACACAGCCGGCACCACTGCTCACAGTACACAGTACACAGCCGGCACCACTGCCCACAGCACACAGTACACAGCCGGCACCACTGCTCACAGTACACAGCCGGCACCACTGCCCACAGCACACAGTACACAGCCAGTAACATTACCCACAGTACACAGTACACAGCCGGCACCACTGCTCACAGTACACAGTACACAGCCGGCACCACTGCTCACAGCACACAGTACACAGCCGGCACCACTGCCCACAGCACACAGTACACAGCCGGTACCACTACCCACAGTACACAGTACACAGCCGGCACCACTGCTCACAGTACACAGTACACAGCCGGCACCACTGCCCACAGCACACAGTACACAGCCGGCACCACTGCTCACAGCACACAGTACACAGCCGGCACCACTGCTCACAGCACACAGTACACAGCCGGCACCACTGCCCACAGCACACAGTACACAGCCGGCACCACTGCCCACAGTACACAGTACACATCCGGCATCACTGCTCACAGCACACAGTGAACAGCCGGCACCACTGCCCACAGCACACAGTACACAGCCGGTACCACTACCCACAGTACACAGTACACAGCCGGCACCACTGCTCACAGTACACAGCCGGCACCACTGCCCACAGCACACAGTACACAGCCGGTACCACTACCCACAGTACACAGTACACAGCCGGCACCACTGCTCACAGTACACAGTACACAGCCGGCACCACTGCCCACAGCACACAGTACACAGCCGGCACCACTGCTCACAGCACACAGTACACAGCCGGCACCACTGCCCACAGCACACAGTACACAGCCGGCACCACTGCTCACAGTACACAGCCGGCACCACTGCCCACAGCACACAGTACACAGCCGGCACCACTGCCCACAGCACACAGTACACAGCCGGCACCACTGCTCACAGTACACAGTACACATCCGGCACCACTGCTCACAGTACACAGCCGGCACCACTGCCCACAGTACACAGTACACATCCGGCACCACTGCTCACAGCACACAGTACACAGCCGGCACCACTGCCCACAGCACACAGTACACAGCCGGTACCACTACCCACAGTACACAGTACACAGCCGGCACCACTGCTCACAGTACACAGCCGGCACCACTGCCCACAGCACACAGTACACAGCCGGTACCACTACCCACAGTACACAGTACACAGCCGGAACCACTGCTCACAGTACACAGTACAGAGCCGGCACCACTGCCCACAGCACACAGTACACAGCCGGCACCACTGCTCACAGCACACAGTACACAGCCGGCACCACTGCCCACAGCACACAGTACACAGCCGGTACCACTACCCACAGCACACAGTACACAGCCGGCACCACTGCCCACAGCACACAGTACACAGCCGGCACCACTGCTCACAGCACACAGTACACAGCCGCCACCACTGCTCACAGTACACAGCCGGCACCACTGCCCACAGCACACAGCACACAGCACACAGCCAGTACCACTGCCCACAGTACACAGTACACAGTACATCTTTTGTACGCAGAGGGGCGGCTTTTTTACTCAGAGGTCTTCGGCTGAAAATATAAGAGGGAGGTGTGCACTCGAGAGTTCTGGAGGGACGCGTTCTCGTGTCAGAGGGTTCCTTATCTCCATGGGGTGGTATCTCCTGGTACCACTGCCCACCGTACACAACCAACACCACTGGCCACAGTACACAGCCAGCACTACTGCACAGGGTACACGGCCATCCAGCCAGGGACTGTAGTCACACCACTCTTGAACGAAGACTGGTTTGACCTACCGTGACTTGCTACCTTAACCGTTCCGCCCCCAGCAATTAAGTCGAATCAGGTCACCATGGTACGAAGGAAACTGCTACGAACCTACGAAATGGTAGGGATGAATATAGTTATATTTATGCTAGCTTTACAACTCGTCATCTAACAGTGACGTCCAACAAAGTCTTACCGAGACCACTATGTTAACCTTACCAATTCGTCATCTAACGGTGACGTCCGACAAACCTTACCGAGACCACTATGTTAACCTTTCCAACTCGTCATCTTACGATGACGTCCAACAAATCTTTCCGAGACCATTATGTTAACTTTACCAACTCATCATCTAACGGTGGCGTCCAACAAAGCCTTACCGAGACCACTATGTTAACCTTACCAACCCGTCATCTAACGGTGGCGTCCAGCGAGGCCTTACCGAGACCACTATGTTTATTTTACCAACTCATCTTACGGTGGCGTCCAACAAAGCTTCACCGAGACTACTATGCGGCACATATCAAAGCGGTAGCTCTTTGCTTCATTGGGTTCGCAAATTAATCATGAATTTATTTTTGACCTGAATGTTTAAATATAATGCGTCATCTTGGAGCAGGCATAATGTAATTCACCAGGTTAATGGTGCACGTAGTGCATGCATTTCTTGTATCATGTCCAATGGCTTCATGTACACACTTGTAGCTTCTGAACTAAGTGCGTGTGATTTATTCATCGGGCCGGTAGTGTAGGGGTGGCGGCTCTGCCGTCGGTGGGGTGTGGGGGTGGTGGGTTCGGTGGTTTGGTGGGTGTGGAGTGTTTTGTGTTGTTGTGGGAGCTGTTCTGGGTGTGTGAAAAGTAATGGAAACCCAGCTTAACTGAAACTGATCTGATTGAACTATTGGGGCTTTATTTTAACTAAGACTGCACTTTAACACGGCTGAACCTGGGTTGACTCTAGACTTATACTGGGCTAGTGGGGGTGGTGGGTTGGTGGGTGTGGGGTGTTTTGTGCTGTTGTGGGCTGGCTGTGCGGGGTGTGTGAAAAACTATGCTGTGTGTGTGAAAAGTAATGCTAACCAAGCCTAAACTCAACTGAAACTGACTGAACTACTTGAGGGCTGATCTTAACTCGGACTGAGCTGATTAAGACTGAGTTAAATCACTCCTTTGCTGATTTTACCCGAGTGATTTAGCTGAATGAGCTAAATCACTCGGGGGTGTGTTGTGCTGTATTTCCCCGCCACCTCCACCACACATTCTCCAAACCCTAGCCGGCTTGATGTTGTTTGAGCTACCGTCCCTAACACGAATTTATATGTGTGCGAGGTCAGAGTTTTGGAAACACCATATAGGTAAGTGAATGCCTCTAGCCAAATTGGAAAGAATGCGTTATATTTATAAAATTATTAAGAATGTAATTTGTCCGTGGTTTGAATAACTTGTCCCGAGTTGGGACTTTTGGATGCTAATAGTAGTATAATTTTATGCAATGTACCACACGAAATAGGTGCCTGTGATAAGCCCCAAGCGGCTTCCGCTGGTCCTTAAAGCTACCTACACACATTCATTCTCCTCATTCACTTCACATTCGCTCGCCCCATTCATTGTCTCCTTATTTATTAATGAATTGCTTGGTCCCAAAAATTAGCTGCCCCCCCCCCCCTCCCCCCTGAGCGGTACACAAACGCATATATCGACAGATCATTGCTCTATTTTTGATGGTATGTTGGCCGAATATGTAAACCTTTCACTGCCAATCATAGCTGGCCTAGCCATTATTGGCAGCGTTCCTCGCCTGGACAAAGTCTTAATGCTACGAGGGGGCACATCGTACTGGCTCCGAGGGCTTATACAAGTGCTCTGGTGTCTTTGACCAACATACCTAGCCTTAAAAAAACAGTCGATGCCGCACCGGGCCTTATTCGCCGTACATAAAGACATAAAGACATAAAAGACATAAAAGACATAAAAGACAGCTGGTTCCAGTGTTCTACTACCCTGTTGGTGAAGAAAGACTGTCTTAACCTTGTCCTGCTGTGATTAACTTTAATTTTGAATTGATGACCTCTAATTGCATCACTTCTGTTAAATTCAAACAGTTCCCTGAGATAACCCTGTTCCTGACCATGAACAAATTTAAAGACCTCGATGAGATCTCCTCTCAGCCTTCTATATCTAAGTGAAAACATATTCAATTTCTTCAATCTTTCCTCATATGCCAGGTTGCCTATGCCATTCAAATCCTGGTTGCCTCCGTGCCATTTTTGACACTCTCTTGATTTCTGGGGACTCCTACCCTCTCCTAGGTGACTCCTTTTTCAAATTAAGGGCCTCCTCTCATGGCATGGGGGCCTCCTTATCTGTGTTTAGAGCCTCATTATCCTCTTAGCAGGGTGCTTTTGCGTCCTAGTCCTAGATCTTCTCTTCTAGGGTCCTCCTCTTCTAAAATATGGACCTCATCTGGCTGGTCTCGGAGGCCTTCTCTCATTCCTGCGGAGACCTTCTTACCCGTCTTGGGGCCCCTATTGCGTCCGGAGAAATCTCCCGTATCATGTCTTAATTTTATATTGCAGGGGCATCCTCTTCCGTCTTGGGGGCCTCGTTTTCCAAATTAAGAATATCCTGCCACCCATCGGAAGCCTTTTCGTCTAACCTGGGTGGCTTCTTGCTCGTCTCGGTGGCATCCTTTCCGTCCTGAGGGCCTCCTTTTCGTGCTGGTGGCCTCCTTTTCGTCCTGGGGCCTCCTTTTCGTCCTGGGGCTACCTCCCAACCTCTGTTCTACGACTTAGGGGCCTCCTTTTCGTCCTTGGGTGCATCCTTTTCGTTCTGGGGGCCTCCTTTTCGTCCTGGGGCCTCCTTTTAGTCCTGGGGGCCTCCTCCCAATCTCTGTTCTACGTCTTGGGGGCCTCCTTTGCGTCCTGGGACATCCTTTTCGTCCTGGGGGCCTCCCTTTCGTCCTGGGGGCCACCTCCCAATCTTTGTTCTACGTCTTCGGGGCCTCCTTTTCGTCCTGAGGGGCCTCCTTTTCGTCCTGGGGGCATCTTTTTCGTCCTGGGGACCTCTTTTTCGTCCTGGGGGCCTCCTTTTCGTCATGGGGGCCACCTCCCAATCTCTGTTCTACGTCTGAGGGGCCTCCTTTTCGTCCTGGGGACCTCATCCCAATCTCTGTTCTACGTCTTGGGGGGCCTCCTTTTCGTCCTTGGGTGCATCCTTTTCGTCCTTGGGGGCCTCCTTTTCGTCCTGGGAGCCTCCTTTTCGTCCTGGGGGCCTCCTCCCAATCTCTGTTCTACGTCTTGGGCCTCCTTTTCGTCCTGGGGGCTTCCTCCTAATCTGTTCTACGTCTTGGGGGCCTCCTTTTCGTCCTTGGGTGCATCTTTTTCGTTCTGGGGGCCTCCTTTTCGTCCTGGGGGCCTCCTTTTAGTCCTTGGGGCCTCCTCCCAATCTCTGTTCTACGTCTTGGGGGCATCCTTTTCGTCCTGGGGGCATCCGTTTCGTCCTAGGGCCTCCTTTCGTCCTGGGGACCTCCTTTTCGTCCTGGGGCCTCCTTTTCGTCATGGGGGCCTCCTCCCAATCTCTGTTCTACGTCTTGGGGCCTCCTTTTCGTCCTTGGGTGCATCCTTTTCGTCCTGGGGGCCTCCTTTTCGTCCTGGGGGCCTCCTTTTCGTCCTGGGTGCTCCTTTTTCGTCCTGGGGGCCTCCTCCCAATCTCTGTTCTACGTCTTGGGGCCTTCTTTTCGTCCTGGGGCCTCCTTTTCGTCCTGGGGGCCTCTTTTTCGTCCTGGGGCCTCCTCCCAATCTCTGTTCTACGTCTTGGGGCCTCCTTGTCGTCATGGGGGCCTCTTTTTCGTCCGGGGGCCTCCTCCCAATCTCTACGTCTCCATAGAGTCTCTCTCTCTATCCCCGTTCTACGTCTCTTATAGAGACCTGATTATATTTCCTGGGGATTATAGAGACCTGATTATACATAGACACCTGATTATATTATATTGACAGCATGATCTTCTGTCCCGTCGGCCTCCTTGCTCACCTTTTTTGCTGTGCATTTGCGGATAGGGGCCTCCTGAAATTTCAGGGTGGGCGGCGCCCCCCCCCAGTTTCACGGAAGGGGGCGATTTCCCCGCTGCCCCCCCCCCCCGGTGGCGACGCCCTTGTCTCCGTCCACCTGATCGCCGAGGTATTTACTACGCTACCGTTCGGGGAGGGTCGTATCCTGTCGTCATCGAGTTGCGTTATTCCCCACGGAGGGTCACTGACTCGGCCATCGACATCCGACCTCAATGCTATCTGGGTCATCACGAAAGTTACGCCACTGAACACACAGCTGGATGGCGCCCCTATAGTTTTTTTTTATTTCTGAGTTAGCTTGCACCACGGCGGGTAGTTATGCTATAATATTACTTCTTTAGCTCCGTTTAATGTGAGGGTCGAACACTTTGGACGAGGAGGGGGAAAACATGGACATTGCAAGCACAGTTTCCAACGTGCTTGCTCTCAGACCGAACGATCGTCATTTTCACGACCCGCTCTGGCCTGGTGGTCCTGCGAGGCGGATGTTACACGTACAGTTTTCAACGCACGGCATATTAGGCTGAGCGATGGTCATTTTCACGACCCACTCCGGCCCAAGGTCCTAAAGGCGGATGTAGGATCCGGTTTGTGCCTAGGATCCCTGATCGTTAGCCCAAGCTATGCCCCCTTTTATCCCAAATATTCCCTTTCACCGCTAATTATGCACGTCAAAGGCTGGGCAACTGATCCGTGTCTCCGCTGGTGCGCTCAAACATTTATATCATCAAGGGTGATATATTTAAATGTATTTACATTGCACGTCAACAGGACCGGGACACGTTCCTGGCACACTCCTTCTTCGTTCAATGCCCCTCCCCATGCATACCTACATACCCTACCCTTCTACACTAGGCGTGCGACGTCGGCGCCACCGGCCGTGTCGCACGTCCCTCACACATCACATCGAATTTAGTCTAATTCCCCCCCCCCCATAAGACGGGTCGCTCCTTTCAACAATGAATTAGGTCCAGGTGGAAATAGCTGTGATAGAAAATAGGCCGGTTTGGAAGAAGGAAGAAGCATGGCAGACCGATGGCACTCACATTTTGCTCGTCGGCTGGCCTCTTCGGTCGTCTCGACTCTGCTTGAGATTGCTCCGTCCGTGAGTGAGACTGCCCGAGTGAGAGTGTCTCCGAGCGAGAGAGAGAGTCCGAGAGAGAGCGTTTTCTGTCTGTCTGCCAATTTTCTTCTATTTGCTGTAGCGCCGCCTCGTCTATCCACTGGCCACTCCCAGGGCTCCGGATTGTGTTCTTCCTCTTGATTGGTAGGAGTGCATTTTTCTTCCCCTTAGGCCGGGTGTGTCGTGAAGTCGCCTGGCGCCGTCAGGACGGTCTGCCGGGGTCTATAATTTTCACCGGGGTCACCGATTTCACGGCTGGCCGGCCTTTCTCCTTATGTCGATCGGGACCGGCTTGCCATGAGAACATTCTTGTTCTTGACTGATTGGGACGGGGTAATGTAAGGAAGCTTACATTTTTTCGGCCTGCGATTTTCAACATTTTTCCCATCCGACCAAGCCGCCAGACGCCCGGCCAGATCTCGGCCACCTTTCCCTCCCCTCTCATAATGCCTTCAAACACCGCCGGACCGATCCTCGGTACGTGTCTTCTTCAAAGGCGACATGACATAAACAGCGCCATCAGCGCCATCAGCTGGACGAAAACAACCGAAGGGTTCCCGGCCAGCTGTGAGCCAGGCCCGGTGAAAACCTCCCCAGGCGGCTTCGCTACGCACACTGCCTAAGGGGACGAGAAAAAAAAAACACTCACCAATCAAGAGGCAGACCCCAATCTGGAGCCCTGGGAGTGGCTGAAAATTAGAAAAGGCGGAGCAAAGGAATTTAGGAAAATTTGGCAGTCAGAAAGAAGGGCACAGAAGGAGGAGGAGAGGGATCTCTCTCGGATCTCGCTCTCGGACGGTCTCTCTCGCTCAAGATCTTTCTATCACTCTCACGGACTTTCACACTCACTTAAATGGAGGCAGACGTAAATTGAAGTGCCGGGAGGCGCAGAGTGACGACGGCTGGAGGGCGACGACCATCGGAAATGTGAGTGCCACACGCCTGACATGTCTTCCTCTTTTCCAAACCTTTCCGAACCAACCTAAGTTCTATCCCCCAGCTTCTGTCTCCTCCACGCCATTCACTAACTGAAAGAGGCGACCTGTTTTATGGGAGGGACCAAATAGGATAAATTCAGGGTGGGGAGGGAGTGTGTCGCGGATGAAGTGTGTCGCGGAGGGAGTGTGTCACGGAGGGAGTGTGTCTCGGAGGGAGTGTGACGCGGAGGAAGTGTGTCGCGGAGGGAGTGTGTCGCGGAGGGAGTGTGTCTCGGAGGGAGTGTGACGCGGAGGAAGTGTGTCACGGAGGGAGTGTGTCACGGAGGGAGTGTGTCGCGGAGGGAGGATTGAGATGGCGAGTAGTGTGTGTGTGTAAGAAACTTTAAATATACTAGATTAATGATATAAATTATTTGGCAGCAGTCGGCAGTAATGGACGGGAACAGCGGCGGAGCAGGAACAATAATGCCATATAAAGTACATCCCTATATAAGCGAGGAGTCGACCTGCCAGCCGTCCTCTTATGGACTAAACGTTCCCGGGTAAGGGTAATGAGTGTGAAAGCCAGTTGTTAACTTGACTAGAATATTAATGTTGTTTATATAAATATATATGATCTGCGTTTGGATGATGTCCAATTGCGAGAAGGGGTGCGATGACCGTGTACTTTGGGGGCATTAAGCACATGCTCTGGTTTTTTTACTGCAAAAGCCCGCTGGCTTCTGTGATCCAGTAGCGCAGCTGGGGGCGGGCAAAGTATGCAAGGTCGGATGGGCTGTCGAGCCCCACCTTGCGTCCGTCGAGTTTGGCGCCAAACACTAGGTTAAAGCAAAACACTGCAAGGTCGTGAGTCCGCCCCCCGTTCGCTATACGTTTCGGCACGGAACCGTGTAGCCTTCGGGGCGGGGGGAAGGTCGGACGGATTTGGCGTGCCATAAGCCCCGAGGCTGAAAGGGTAGGGCAGGCTAGGTTATAAAGACGGCCAGGGGACGTGCCCAACGTGGTAGGGATCCGTGCCCGCTCGTGAGCACGTTCACCTGGTCGCACAGTATCAGTATACGGCGGATAAGGCCCGGCGCGGCACCGACCTTTCATTAAAAGCTAGGGTATGTCAGTCAAAGATACCAGAGCACTTGTATAAGCCCTCGGAGCCAGTTCGATGAGCCCCCTTCTTGGCAGTTAAGCCTTCATCCAGGCGAGGAACACTGTCAACAATGGCGAGGCCAGCTATGATGGCAGTGGAAGATTTACATATTCGGCCAGCCTACCTTAAAAAATAGAGCAATGATCCGTCGATATATGTGTTTGTGTACCGCTGAGAGGGGAGGGGGGGGGGAGCAAAATTTGGGCACCAAGTATTGCATTAATTAATAAGGATATAATGAATGAGACGAGCGAATGTGAAGTGAATGAGGAGAATGAATGAGCTTTAGGTAGCTTTAAGGACCAGCGGAAGCCACTTGGGGCTCAATCACAGGCACCTATTTCGTGCGGTACATTGTACAAAATTATACTACTATTAGCATCCAAAAGTCCCATCTAGGAACATTTCATTGTAACCAAGGGCAAATTGCCTTATCATTACTTTTCTAAATACAACGTAATCTTTCTAATTTGGCTAGACGCACTCATTTACCTATATGGTGTTCCCAAAACTTTGACTCGCACACATATAAATTCGTGTTAGGGACGGTAGCTCAAACATCATCAAGCCGGCTGGGGTTTGGGGAATGTGTGGTGGAGGTGGCGGGGAAACACAGCACAACACACCCCTGACACATGTATAATCAGCAAAGGAGTGAGTTAGCTCAGTTTTAATTAGCCCAGTCTAAATCAAGAGTCAGCCCAAGTGAATTACTTTTCACACACCCCTAATACATTGCACCCAACCACACACACCTCACCCATCACACCCGCCAAACCACCGAAGCCACCACCCCCACACCCCACCGACGGCAGAGCCGCCACCCCTACAGTAACGGGCCAGAACGAGGTGATTAACCCGGGTTCGGCGCTTAATTGCTCCAGAGTTTTCGCTCCCGCCATTGATCCGCACAGGTGCGCGCTGGTCGGGTCCAGCCGGGCGGATTAAAAAAGCACACAATGAGAAGGGACAGCTGGTGGCTGGGATCTGACCGGGCGTCTTGCGGCCTGGTCGGGTATGAAAATATTGAAAATTTCATGCCGAAAGAATGTAAGCTTCCTTACAGTAGCACATGTGGCATGCCACTATGGTGCACATGAGACATCGAAATATGAGACATCCCAGTGGAACAACTAGTGAGCTGATTTTCACACATCGGTTTCCGGCGATCTGCTGCCTAGAGGGTATCATCGGGACATGTCGCCGAGACATTTTACCGGGACTTGAGATCTGCCCAAATCCGTAATCGAACAGGGTTCTTCAATAATTAATTCCTGGTGGTCTCACCCGGATGAAATGCATTTGTAGACTTCTGCACAGTCCACCTGTCCAGCAATGTGAGGGTTAATCGACTCCGAAGTTGGAGGATTTCGCTTCCGGGTGGGAACAGCCGCCGGCGCTGCGGTGCCGGCTCGCCTGACGGACCATGCTGACTCGTCGAATAGTCATAAAGTCATAAAGTAATAATGTGTTCAGACTTAATAAGAGTCACAAGGGTCATCCAAGTTAAATCTGTAAAAGGAAGATACCAGAGTAATATGGCACAGGATTGCTTAAATTCGGATACGGTTCAGATCGCTTGAATCTTCGGATAGTATTTGGAAG
>JAOTOM010002685.1:75000-112500 GCA_034440615.1 Ashinkailepas kermadecensis
TCCAACCCACCAGGACCAAGTCACAATGAATCAAGAAGCTTTTCCTCCAAGGGAGTGCAGAATCTTGGAATATGGGTGGGGAAATGGACGCCTAAAATTATCAATCACATTGCCCATGATTTCATCTAAGAATTGTTGGAAGAGAACAGCTACGACTTTGTATAAGATGACTTTTACAAATATGACATTGAAGCTATAGATTTGCCCTACGACCAAATTGTATCAGATTTGAACTTATGGTGAATTAATTTGGCTAGGTCTCTGGTCGGAGAGGGTTCAGATGCATGCATATGAGACACATGAGCAGCAAGATAGGGACCATCAATCATGATTATTGGATATGTTCGCAATATGCACTGGTGCTCTAATGCATATTTTCTTATTCAGATACATTGCACATTGTGATAAATCCCGTAAATGCCTTGGCCATGGCCAGAAAT
Organism: Ashinkailepas kermadecensis; assembly: GCA_034440615.1. NCBI lineage: Eukaryota > Metazoa > Arthropoda > Thecostraca > Neolepadidae > Ashinkailepas > Ashinkailepas kermadecensis. The sequence continues at coordinate 75,441 of JAOTOM010002685.1, forward strand.
TAGTACCAACAACGTATTCTAGTTACATGCATTATTTTTTTTGATCGGAAGAGCCTCAAATTCGGAACATATTGGGAGACTACTTTCTTAAAGATTGCTTACCCCAGGAATACCAGGGTCTTATATACCGGATAGGTATTGGCATTCCCCTCCCCCAATTTTGTTTCTCTAAAATGTATCAGGAACCAATTGAGGTAGGCAGATGAAATGTTGGACACAGCTACATGGGTGCCAAGAAGATCTTGATGCCAAAAAGCGTCTGGTCGTGCATGGTAACGTGATAATGACGTAAGCGAAGTTCGTGGGTGCTTATATATTGGATAATTATTATTTGGTGCTTGCAATGCAAGCAAGCATTATGCACTGCGAATGTCACCTGATTATCACACAGAATAAATTCAAGATCTGCATGTCCTAAGCGGCTAATATTGCGCCAAAATATGCTACTACTAAGATATGGCTCACAGGCGAAATCAGTACCTGTAATATAATATACCGGTACCGAATCGGCCCGATGGTGAGAACGGGCACAAAGCTGACCGTAGATTCTAGTCGGTCGTCCGCATGCTCCCTCCACGGCCTCGTCATCACTGCCATTTACGACTTCATTGCCACTCATGATGTGGACACCACGATTCAGATGCACGTAGAGCACCTCTTCCTCCGATACAGAAGTCGCAAATTGACGTCTGATTTTTATGGTTTTGCTGACATTTAACCCACGTAACTTTTACGCTCTTGGCCATCAAGTCGGTCGCCTTTTTCATGTCCACAATCGATGACTCACTCGGGAGATGCCCTCAGGAATACTCTCCTCAACCAACTGCAAGCTATAATTAAATACATGATCATAACATCTGCTACGTCCAAACGCTTTTGCACTGGTTAGCAAATCCACTAATTCATATCTGCTGACGCGCAATTCCGTGTTCACTGTACGCAAGATCCAACCACACTGACCCGGCCCTTGCAGGCAAGGACACCTCCCCTGTCACGGTAAGAGCTCAGTGTCTGACCTTATCTCGACTCAGTCGCCTTATCGGGGATAATTTTTTGCATAGCGACCGCTGGATCAGGTTCTCCGGTCAAAGCATCCCACCGGCCGGCTCGTTGCAGCGCACGGCTCGGTGGCCTCCCGGTGCCGCCCTGGCCGGCGCAGCTTGGCGCAGCTTGGCGCAGCTTGGCGCAGCTTGGCGCAGCTTGGCGCAGCTTGGCGCAGCTTGGCGCAGCTTGGCGCAGCTTGGCGCAGCTTGGCGCAGCTTGGCGCAGCTTGGCGCAGCTTGGCGCAGCTTGGCGCAGCTTGGCGCAGCTTGGCGCAGCTTGGCGCAGCTTGGCGCAGCTTGGCGCAGCTTGGCGCAGCTTGCGCAGCTTGGCGCAGCTTGGCGCAGCTTGGCGCAGCTTGGCGCAGCTTGGCGCAGCTTGGCGCAGCTTGGCGCAGCTTGGCGCAGCTTGGCGCAGCTTGGCGCAGCTTGGCGCAGCTTGGCGCAGCTTGGCGCAGCTTGGCGCAGCTTGGCGCAGCTTGGCGCAGCTTGGCGCAGCTTGGCGCAGCTTGGCGCAGCTTGGCGCAGCTTGGCGCAGCTTGGCGCAGCTTGGCGCAGCTTGGCGCAGCTTGGCGCAGCTTGGCGCAGCTTGGCGCAGCTTGGCGCAGCTTGGCGCAGCTTGGCGCAGCTTGGCGCAGCTTGGCGCAGCTTGGGCAGCGCAGCTTGGCGCAGCTTGGCGCAGCTTGGCGCAGCTTGGCGCAGCTTGGCGCAGCTTGGCGCAGCTTGGCGCAGCTTGGCGCAGCTTGGCGCAGCTTGGCGCAGCTTGGCGCAGCTTGGCGCAGCTTGGCGCAGCTTGGCGCAGCTTGGCGCAGCTTGGCGCAGCTTGGCGCAGCTTGGCGCAGCTTGGCGCAGCTTGGCGCAGCTTGGCGCAGCTTGGCGCAGCTTGGCGCAGCTTGGCGCAGCTTGGCGCAGCTTGGCGCAGCTTGGCGCAGCTTGGCGCAGCTTGGCGCAGCTTGGCGCAGCTTGGCGCAGCTTGGCGCAGCTTGGCGCAGCTTGGCGCAGCTTGGCGCAGCTTGGCGCAGCTTGGCGCAGCTTGGCGCAGCTTGGCGCAGCTTGGCGCAGCTTGGCGCAGCTTGGCGCAGCTTGGCGCAGCTTGGCGCAGCTTGGCGCAGCTTGGCGCAGCTTGGCGCAGCTTGGCGCAGCTTGGCGCAGCTTGGCGCAGCTTGGCGCAGCTTGGCGCAGCTTGGCGCAGCTTGGCGCAGCTTGGCGCAGCTTGGCGCAGCTTGGCGCAGCTTGGCGCAGCTTGGCGCAGCTTGGCGCAGCTTGGCGCAGCTTGGCGCAGCTTGGCGCAGCTTGGCGCAGCTTGGCGCAGCTTGGCGCAGCTTGGCGCAGCTTGGCGCAGCTTGGCGCAGCTTGGCGCAGCTTGGCGCAGCTTGGCGCAGCTTGGCGCAGCTTGGCGCAGCTTGGCGCAGCTTGGCGCAGCTTGGCGCAGCTTGGCGCAGCTTGGCGCAGCTTGGCGCAGCTTGGCGCAGCTTGGCGCAACTGAAACGTACGGGGCACCGGTCTCTGGTTGTGCGCTGTTGTGCATTTTATAAGACCTCATTTAAACTTGGAGGTACTAAAAATGTGGAAGTATATTGCAATGACTTATTGTTTGATCGAAAGGAGCATATTGTGAACCGTTCCCTTCCCTTTTGAATTGCTTGATGTAGTGAGAATGTCCCCAATTTTCGCTTCATATCTCACTTGCCCTGGTTTTTAGAATGCCTCTTACCTTTATCAGTCGTGAAACTCATTTCTACATAAGTGCATCTTTTTTGCACGCGTTATGTCCATCTGCATGGTCTTGTTACTGTGTCAAACCGTGGACTAATTTCTTTTTTTTAACTGTGACTTGGTCTGCTTCAGACGACGGCTGTTGCAATGGCACCACAAATACCGTGTTAAAAATTGTAACGAACTGTATTTATAACCAGTTTTTCCTTCGGTTGTCAGAGTGTGCATTGGGATGGCTCAAATCCTTATTGGGGTGGCTCAGAAGAAAGTTTGCATGTATTGAGCCATCCCCAAAGTATACAAAACGACACCACTACCGCAAAGCATATCATCTACAATCACATATTATGTATTGCACTTCCCTAAAAACGATGTTTTCATCTTAGCTTGATGAGGATCTGTAATTCAATTTTTAAAAAATCAACAGGGGATACTTGGGTGTCGGTTGTTCATCACCAATTAAGTGAAGCTGTGAATATCAGCTGAAAATACTTTGCTCTTTTGGAAGAGCATTCGCGTAAGATTTATGTAGTAATGGCCATGATCAAGGCTGACATTGCTAAAATAAGGAGAAGCATTAGTTAGCACAATACGACATGTAAATAGCAGCTTACAAGGGAAATAATTAAATTTGCATATAAATAAATTAATGCCTCAATACCCGTTAGCTACATGCATAAATCATACGGGATCATATGGATTCGATTGATGCATGGCTGTCATGTTGCACCACCTTAGCAATATGTTCTTAGGCTTGAAAAGTAATTCGATTGCTAAGGGGGGCTTATTCAGTCCCCTTGACATCTCGCTAACCAAAGTCCAATTTTTTTAATCGTTCGAGTGCTTGTATCGATAACTACGTTTTTATGCACACAGAACGTGGAATGTTTTCTTAAACAGCCGTTGCAGGAGAAATGAAAGGGGGTTGGGAAATAATGCCACAATTTGTTTTACTATAGCTCTTGGACTTAGTTCCACATTCGGTTCCGATTACTGCCAATCGGCTCCAAATTAATAGTGCTTAGATTGTGGGCCAATGAAGGTGAATAAAAAAATCATAGGCGCATGCAGGTTAAACGAAAGCGAAGGAAACACCTGGCCAGAAGCCCTCCCACCATCAATGATTTTCAGAAATCAACACCCGTGCACACACACACACAAACATACATACACACACACACACACACATATATATATATATATATATATATATATATATATATATATTAATAAATTTAATCCGAGTTATTGCTGGGGTGGCTTTATGAACCAGGGTTCTATTGCTAAGCAGAGCTTGTTGCGTGAACCCTGGCCCCACCACCCGATCCATGAATTCAGTTCAACAGTAGAATTTTGACCGAAAGTTTAACGTGCCGTCAATGCACCGACACGGCCGCCCGGTAGCTCGTCCCCGGCCTTATCGGCCCAGCTGCCAACTGACTCTCCCAGCCGGGGGCTAAATATGAGGGCGTGAAGGGACTCGAACCCTATGTTGCCAGGACAGGGGAGACCAGTGCTGGCCAGCGCTCTAACCAACTGAGCTACCGGGGCTGCATATATATATATATATATATATTCAAACGGAGTGATCATTCTATGTTACTTACCTATTTCTACATACCCGGCGCTGACCCTGGCTTGTGCGCTTGGTGTCGCTCAAAGTGGAACTATGTTCTCAGCGCAGTGCTTCTTCTGGCAAGTATTTGTGGATCCATTTAAAGATGTCCAGTATCTCAACGTTCCACAAATGCGAAATGTCCTCTGAATATACGAAGATCAATTGATCCATATTAAGCAAAAATAAAATACCTAAAAATACCAAATGTCCTGGGTGTGTGTAGGTGGAGTAGTGCTACAAAGAGTAATAATTTTGTACGATGTGCATTCAGCGATGTTGGAAAGAGTACACCACCCGCAGAGTCCCTCCCAGAGATGCAATCGTCCTGTTGGTGTCTCAGCCGATTTATCGTACGTGTTCGACACTCTGACAGCACAAACTACGCCATTTCGTCTTCGGAGTGTACGTCTCTTACATCTTCAACTTTCCATACGAGGGCTGTTTGATGTCGATGCTCGTTGATTATACCAAGTCCCCTATTTCTGATTCTGATATAGTCTGAACTCGATATAGCAGCACATCGTTGCTTTGTAAGTATCCGTTCGAACAGAATGAATGAATTATCCCACCTTTTCCGGAGATGTTGAAGATCTCCCCGCCCGTACCGCTGCCTTGTTGTAAGATCTTCCCGCCGCCGGTGCCGCCTCTTTGTTGTGAGATCTCGCCACTTGCACCGGTGCCGCTACCTTTTTGTCAGATCTCGCCGCCGTGGCGTTGAGATCGCACCGGTGCGCCGGTACCGCCGCCTTGCAAGATTTCATGACGCCCGATCAAAATATTTCGTGCTGTGTTCTAGACGACTGGCGTAGGAAAATTATCTTCGAACTAGCGGGGGCAGATCTTGTGGGTTGACGTTGGGACCAGTGAATGGTAAAGCACCGATGCTATCATCTACCCAATCCAGATCAGCTTCCAATTTTTCCCAGGGAAACAGTGATTTATGGAAGATTTTCATCACAACATCTTTGGTGATACATATAAAACGCTCCCGGGGCTCGGCCACCAGGGGGCCTTCTCTTCGATGAACTTCCAGTGGATTCCTTTAGTTGCCCTGAAGCTTCACCCAATGGCACTGTAAATGCCCTGTGGAATTCTTCGCCATTCAGAAAAACGATGTGTCTAGAAGATGTGTCCATAAATGCATCGATTCCATGTATGCCACCCAAGATACAGCACGGGTGAATTTGGCAAAGTACACCTTGATGACGCTTTGGTTTCCGCAGACTGGACATAAAGTGAACCACCCAGATTGACACCGATTTGGAGGAAGGTGAAGGAGGAAGAGGCACGATGCAAATTCGATCGTCAAGAAATGGGGCCGAATCTCAGGCGAAGGGCTCTGTGTAGAATGGTTTACATCACCCTCACGTTACCTGATAACGCCGCGGACGGATTATCTTCCTCTTGAGATCCAATGTTTCACTCCAATCGCCGCCAGCACGCCATGGACGCCGACATTCCACAATATACATGTGCTATGCCTGGGGCGTAACCTACAACCCACACACCAGGCATAGGTCATACACCCATATGTAATCCACATATGCCAGGCACATGCACCCACAAATCAAATGTGCTCACCCACATGGTGTGTAAAGAAACGACGGAGCGCATTGCCCCGCAAGCTCAATTGAATTATTTTCTATTATACCTCCCACATCCAAAAAATCCCAACATCATGATCAAGCATATGATATGCATCCACCAGGACGTTGTGAAGACTACGCCCTTTTGCTGTGCCTTCCAGAAGGCACATATGCTGGTGATGGCAAGGACGCACGTGTCTCGTCTTGATTGGGGTAAAATGCGTGCAGCCGTCCCTCCAGTATAATAAATCCGTCTTGGAGGAATCTGTTCAGTTTCTGTGTTGAAGAGGGCGCAACAATTTCCCCTTAATCTGCGCTGTGCTTGATTCTTCATGTAGCCCTCCTTCTGCATTTGTCGAATTGATCCACATTTTCAGTCTCCGTGACGTTTACAGCGCCTGATTTCGGCTTCCCATTTGCATTTTGTACCCACCTCAAAATCCAGGCGGTCACACGCAATCCCGAGTCAGAACGCTGAACCTATTTGCTGACAGCAGTCTGCTTAATCCATTCCGTGACGATGCGGATGGTGTTCATCAAAGGAAACATCTCGCATAACCTTCGTTCCCTGAGCTTGACATTGAGCAGGTTTTCCTCGGTATTCCGAAAACTGACGCCGGTGCTCCTCACTGATACCTACAGAGCCAAAGTCAGCCATTCTGACACAAACCGTTCTCTTGTTTTCTTGTTAACCCCCCCACGGAATCAGCGCAGCCATGGCATATTTAATCTCTTATCGAGCACGGCTTAACATGCTACCCACAGAACATGCCACGCAGCGCAATGTCACTTCACCTAAATTGATTTGTCAGGCGATCGAAAATCCGTCCGCCTTACATTATGTGTGATATTTGATTACAGCCTGTATGGTTTGTGTCATTCCACTTTTGTTCGTTTTCATTTGTGAAGCATTGCGGCGGTTGGTGTGCATCAAGATGCAAAATCACATGAACATGTCCGTCTCAGTATATGAGCATTTCACCAGTTGTGCCAGCATGGGCGGCAATACACAGGCGTCTGTACTCCAATATTGTTTTGAGTGCATTGTAGTCCATTACATTGTCAAACGATCGGCACAACAGCACAACATAGCAACACAGCGACACAACAAAACCCTTTATCGTGATTCTCCCGAAGGAGGCTACTCGGGGTATCAAAGTCGTCCGTCACAGTTGTCTCGTCGTAAGGCTCACTGAAGAAATAAAGCTGTGGAGCTCCGTAAAGATTATGTTTATGCTAGAGATGGTACATTAGCCTATATGCTTGGTAACACGGCATTGTTATGCCATCCAGTCCACAGTAAGCGCTTCATTTAAAACTGTTGAAGATACTATGGGCTTCCCAGCTGACTGGTGTGACAGACGATGAACTGAGCCGCAGAGCCATATCATGGCCGCCGTCCAGACGGTAGAACCAGTGAAGTAGGTGCCATACGCATATGAGTGATATCCGGTGATCGTGACTACCTTCACCAGTACTGGCCAGCCGGCAGAGTCTGTTGCGAAGCCGATCCCTCTCCCCAGTCGGCCACTCTACACTGGTGTGTCCCGTACCTGAGAAGCGCGCGGCCGGCGCCGACGGACCGCCACCAGTGGCGTCCGGGCCACCCGGAGGCGGCGCCTCGGTCGTCGCGCCGGCCACGTGCTCAGTAGTGGTAGCCGGTGGGCGTACACTGGCCGTCGATACAGTGCATGCCGCGGCCGCAGGCGGAGCCCTCGGCGGCAGGATGGAACGACACGCAGTAGCCGCTGCTGGCGTCGAAACAGTAGAGCTCGGCGCACACGCGATGATCCTTGAAGCAGGGCTGAGAATCGCTCTCCAGCTTGCACTGAGTCTTGACGGTCATTAATTTGCCGGGCAGTCGCGAGTGGAGCCGGTGCGTCTTCAGGCCGTTCGACGGGTAGTTCTGCATGCACCGGCTACGCGCGCCGCTGGAAAAGTGCACGAACTGCTCCCCGCTGCAGTCGGACCACTGAAAGCCGCGCTGGTCGTGCCGCAGATCCGACATGATGTAGCCGTCCTTCCAGCGGCAGCGCTCGGCGCCCGGGCCGCCCAGGTAGGAGAGCGGAGGAGAGCCGTCGTGCACCGCCCCCAGCAGGTGGCCCAGTTCGTGTGTGGCCAGAATGATGCCCGAGTAGCCGCTCGTGTCCTCGATCAGCGCCACAGAATTGACCTTTTTGTAGTACCTGCTGATGCTGCAGCCGCCGCCGACGTAGGCATAGCCGGCGGTGGCGTCGTTGCAAGATCCCCAGGAGGTGCTGCGCATGCACATGTCCCGCTTGGTGATGACCAGGACGGCGTCGTAGGTGGGCAGCCGCTGTTCCCTGAATAGGTACTTGCCAATGTCCTCGAGCGCGTACTCGGCGTTCAGCCGAGTGTCGTCCTCCATGTTGACGTCCAGATATGGCGTGGACTTTTTGTTCTTGCCGATCACGATGCCGACCACCTTGATGGTGATGGATGGATTCGACAACTTGCGGTAGCGCAGATCCACAGCATTCATGAAAATCATCATGTAGCTCTTCAGCTTCTTGGAGTCGTAGCTGTGCGCCTGGTATGTCTCGTAATCAACGATAACGATCACCTCCGGGTAGAGATCGGGCGTTTCGCGCTTCTGGCGGTGACCGCCGGCGGTATCGCCGTCGCCCACCGAGTCGGCGATGGATATGAGTGTGTCGTGGTGCGTGATCGGTGCGGCGTCGGCGGTGCTCGGGTCGGTGTCGTGCCGCCGAAACACCACGTGCAGGCCGCCAGTGACGGGCGGCGTGGAGCGGCGCACCCGCACGTCGGCTGTGTCGTTGTGGCGGTCGGCCGGCGGGTTCACGCCCAGGTCCAGATGGGACCTCTCCTCCTCGATCAGCGGCTGGTCGTCGGTTCCGGCCGGGAACTGGCCGTGCACGCGCCGCGGCGCCGGCGCGATCACCAGGTCGGCCACCAGGCCGCTGAGCTGCAGCGTGTCGTCGTCGGCGTGGCTCACCAGCAGCGCCGCGTCGTGGTCGACGTCCTGGTAGGCTTCGCCCACGTACATGTCCGTGTCGTCCGGCACACGCTCGATGTTGATGCCCTCGGGCCGTGCGTCGGCGAAGAAGAGCCGAATCTGGCCGTCCATTTCGTCGTTCCGCCGCAGGTCGAGGTCGATCTCGTTGCCGAAGGCGCGCATGTGCACGCTGCGTCGGTGCTGGCCGGCGACGCTGCGCTTCCGAACGGAGCGCGCGTGAAACAGGTCGTACTCTGGCACGTCCTCGTGTCGTGCCACGGAGAACGTGCGCCGCAGCTCGTCCGGTGACAGGTGCAGGTGCAGTGTGTGTCGCGGGTGTCGTGCTGCTGTGTGTGGTGCGGCCTCCAGCTTGTCAGGCCCGCTTGCCAGACAGGCAGTGACCCAGGTCAGCAGCACCAGAAACTGACAGATAGTGGCCGCCATTCCGGCCGAGATTGGGCCGCTCCGAGAGTCGGCTGGAAACTGTGTCGAGCCGAGCGTCTCCCATCCACTCCGCAGTCAGTTGGAGACGAAGACGAGCCGAGCGTCTCCCGGCAGGCCGCGAGCCGTGTGCGGATGATTTAGTGACGACTAGACGGCGGCGTTGACGGCGGCCAGTATATGTACCGGGCGCCGGACCGCATTGGTGCTGCTGGCCAATGGCGGGCCGTGGTCGGTGTGACGTCACATGTGGCTACCGGCAGGCGGTGTGCTGATGGGTGGTGGCGGACAGCCGCTGGACACCACTCACCGGGTCATCAGTCGACTGCAGCACACTGGGAGTCACGGCACCGTACCTCCCCCACCAAGCACCGCCGCCCAACGCCTCCTCGACAGTCCCGCGCGACAGATTATAATCACTTGCGATCGGAGTGTCTCGCTGAGTTAGGGCTTGGGACAGCGACTGACCGTATCACATGGTACAGACTGTACCACACTGTACCACACTGCACTGCGTACAGTGGTGCGTCACACTGTACGCTGTGGCTGTACCACATATTCACCACCTGGCGGCTGGTGAAGGTCGAAGCGCGATGCCTCACTGATCAGGGTCAGTCCCTGTGGTGATCTGCAGGGGACAGGCCTCGCCACACGGCCGTGACCCGTTTCAGCTGAATCCAGCTGAACGCTAACTCGCGGCGAACTGCACACAATCGATTGAGTGTTGCGACTTCACGACTTACGGATGGTGATCGTGAGACGTTTGGCTTTATGAAGTGCATGCAATGTGATCGATAGCACAATATCTGAAGCGTATCATCCAGAGAGAGTCATTGTAGGCGCACTAGCTCCTCTGCAGGCTGTGTACCCAACAGTGGTGCATATTCGAAACAAACTAATACTTGTCCAACCGAGATAACGCAGCGGGCATCCGGATTCAAATTCAATCAAATGCAATCAAATTCGGATTTCTTTGGCTGTTGTTATCCCCTTTTCCTAGTTAGCATGCTCATGGTTCTTATCCCTAGTCATCCAGCATAACCGATAATTGATTTTCTCACTCTTCGCCGGCGAACTATTTATATCCAACTAGATGGGAACAGTTATGTCTCCTGTCGGCCACAAACCTGCAGTCTGCTGACGTCGACTTGCGGTATGTGTACATCACCAGATCGCCCAGATGTCGACACAGGCATATTTGGTGAAGAGTTCTGAAGAACTGGTGCAGAGTGGCCGTGAACACGATCGTTGCCACGAAAGAGTCATACCATCCCCGAGGACTTTTTTTCGGGTGACATGACAGGTAACACCTGTTACCTTTGGTCGCCACCGTACAATCTACTCACATGGCTCAAGGGAAGTGGTGGTGGAACTTTCTCAGACTTCCAGACGGCGAAACAAAGGTCATTTAGGTGGTTTTTTTTCATGCGGATTATAATGGATATTGTTACAATGTCTTAAAATCACAGGTTGAAATGACTCGCAAAAATCGGCGACCGAGAACGGCAGACTGGGTCCATCTGGGCTCAGGTACCGCTTCAGCTTAGGATTAAGCAGGAGCCGGCGCAGGTGTCTCACCGGTTCTCTGCTTACCACATGACTGACCCAGGGCCCCTGGTGCGGCGTGCACGCAACGGTGCAGCTCTCACGTGCCACAAGCCCTCAATCGTGCATACACAACGACGAACATGGTATCATTCTGCATACAATGCCCGATAGCGTCTTAATCCATGGTTGGTCTTCTCAAACTTCTGCATAAGTTTCCAAACAAAGACCTGCGATTTGGTCTCGTTCATAAGCTTTGTCTGTGAAGACATGCGGTGCGTGAAAGCTTCCCACCGCCGCCATAGATCCGCAGAAGTACCGCATTTCCACGAGACGCATTATACCATGTGCGTACCCAAAACAAAGTCGTTCGGTGGCGAATGTTTCTGAAAATTGTGCACTGCTGTTTCTTCCCAGCCACTACCATAAAATATGCCACTTGTTAAACCTCAGCCTAGTTATCACGAACTTGACAGAAAACACATGCACATGAAGTTTGATACTACTGAAGCTGTTCATTGAATATTTCGATGGAACACAGCGTTTCAAGCATTCCCAAATTGTTCAACAGGCTATATTTTCTTCGGAGCACATTTGCAGTTTAGAGAGCAGCCGGCCATCCGGTGTCGTTTTTCTTCAGAAGCGTAGGCATGCCTATGATGTTACATATGTTGGGCCTTTGCACATACATTTATATTGCAAAGTCAGGGGCGGATCCGGGAATCTTCATGCGGGCATATTTCCTCGCAGGGGCACCTTCGGCGAAAAAGTTCGTTGCGCTAGGAATGGGTGCACTCGAGCATACTGAAGGGGCTTTTTCCTATGCAAGAGGCGTCTTTAGCTGAAAATCCGTTAAGCTGAGGGTGGGGAGTGCCTTCCTCACGTGGCGCCTGTCGTGGCCGGAGGGGCACCACCTTTCCATGTGGGATGCACATGCCCCTGTGCTCCCACCCCTGCATCCGCCCTTGTGTAAAGTGGCATCCTGATTTCAATATTAATAAATGGAGGTAATGAGCTTCGTGGGTTATGCTTGTCACATCGCCCCATCATCAAGCGTATTTATCGTGTATAAACCCAAGCCAGTAGCTGTTCAGTATCCCTCTCCTCCAATCATCTCTCCTGGCCAGTAGCCGTTCAGTATCTCCCTCTCCTACCATCACCTCCACTGCCCAGGCACCTCAATGCCCTGGCGGCCGCAGACCATGTCACCAACCCACACTACGCTGTGCCCTACTGCTACTCGGAGATTCACACCGAATAGAACGCAAGTAATCCCGGGATTGGAATGGCGGTGACTCTCCCTGCCCACGCCCCAGATGCGCACAGATGATGGTGGGGTATCTCTAGATTTCCTCTTCGGGCGATGTTGAATAAGTCTAGGTCACTTCCTCAGACGATGCTGACATATGTCCAGGTCACCACTTCTGATGATGTCTTGATATGCTCCGTTCACCTCTTCAGACGGTGTCGCGGTATATCCAAGTAACCCCTTTAGTCGCGACACGTTCAGATCACCCCTACGGTGTAGGCCCCGAAGCCATCTGATGGGGCCGAGTACAGACGGTGTCCAGGCAGCAGCGGTGCAGGCCCCGCAGCCGTGCAGGTGGGGCCGAGTGCAGACGGTGTCCAGGCAGCAGCGGTGCAGACCCCGCAGCCGTGCAGGTGGGGCCGAGTACAGACGGTGTCCAGGCAGCAGCGGTGCAGACCCCGCAGCCGTGCAGGTGGGGCCGAGTGCAGACGGTGTCCAGGCAGCAGCGGTGCAGGCCCCGCAGCCGTGCAGGTGGGGCCGAGTACAGACGGTGTCCAGGCAGCAGCGGTGCAGACCCCGCAGATGGGCCAAGTACAGACGGTCTCCAGGCAGCAGCGGTGCAGGCCCCGCAGCCGTGCAGGTGGGGCCGAGTACAGACGGTCTCCAGGCAGCCACGACTGTGGGCGCGGGGGCGGCCATTGCCCGTCAGACAGGTGCGTGGATTTGGCCGCACCTTTGTTCGGACGTGCGGTGAACCGCTTCCGATGACTGCAAAAATTCAAATTCCCCACACCAATCAGATGTAGCGCCAAGTCACACAGAGCAATGTTTCTCATGGATGGATGACGTGCTTTTTACGGTTGTCGGTAATACTAGGATAATCCCAAAGTCGTCTGGCAGTTCGCTAGCCTGCATCGAAGAGGTGCTTGTGCTTGTGATCGATGTGGAAAAATGCAAGCAATGGGTAGCATCAAGATTGATAGAGCTATGGGACACGGCGTGGAAATTCGAACCTCCTTGAACTATCTGACGAAAATTGTGTTTAAAAAAAACAATTTCATGGGCGTCTTTCATTTCATACGCACATTGCCGTGCATGTGATTTGGCATGATGTATGTTGTAAACTACCATTGCTATAAACAACTGTGTTATGCTCCTTAGCTTCCTACACCAAGGTTAAATATTAAGCACAGTGCACAGGAACGGCAGCATATCTGTATATTTCAGCACAGATCAGCACGATGTATTCTTCATGTCCTTTCTGTTGTTTACATTATGAACGGATGTAGATGCACAAACAATTTTTGCGTTAGAGTGATCAAGTTAACACCATTGGTGAATGGATAATATGAATATATATATATATATATATATATATATATATATATATATATATATATATATATATATATGTGTGTGTGTATGTATGTATGTATTATGTATGCATGCGTATGTGTGTGTGTTTGTTTGTTGCTTGTCCAAAAAGTACTTGCAGAATTAATTCGGTGGCTAGTAAAGCCATGTAGATAATACGATTTTCATTAGGACTATATTGTCGGAGCCCAAAGCTTCGTTGCTTTTCGTAGATTCTTGAGGAACAGTAAACAGTAAAGCAAAGGCGACACAAGCACACAGGTTTCATATCATGCATACGGTGGCGTGAAAACACAAGGACTCGAGACAAAACACGATCGGTGTCATGCCCCCATCCTTCCGCCAGCGAAACCCTATTGTACGGTTTTAAGCGGAGAAGATGATGAGACCATTGTGTTTAAACAAGGGCGCAATTGATGTACGTACAAATAGTTCATGATACGGAGGTCGAGGGTTGAATCGCATCGGAACAAGATTGAAAAATAATAAATGACACAGTGTGTATCATGCGCGAATGGTGGCGGGTTACTGGTGGCGGGTCGGTACAAAACTATTTAAGAATTGTACAGTAACGAGGAGATTCGCTTCAAAAGGCAGCAAGTTTCTGACCTGACACGCAAGGATGACCTTGTGTATGATGACTTCAGGCACGTTGCAGCTTTTTTACAATTCGATTGAAATAAAAGTCCCGAGGATGACATAATAGTCGCATCATACGTCCAGGAAAATGAAAAGATGTACGAAAACCGGCTTGCATATACAATTATCGGCAAATACAATTATGTATCTTCGCCGTTGTTACCCTGACCTTGGCACCACCAATCTGTCTTCCAGACGTATTCCACCCCGTATTAAGACGCTGCTGGCTTTCGGCCTCGACCTTAGACTCCCGGGCCTGAAGCTGAACTACAATCGATACTTCCTCTACTTTGAAACAAAAACTTCTCGACTCTCATACCGACCTTCTTTCCCGGGAAGGTTTAGCTTTGGCACTGTCAAACAGCATATATGCACAATGTTTCAAAAATGTTCGGCTTGCCAAGGTGTTCTCGCCCATCGTGTCTGTCGGTGACCTAGCTCTGTTGAAGTTGCTTGCGTCGGACAAGTCCATCGTTGTAGCCAAGCCTGATAAGGCCAAAGGTGTAGTCTTTCTCCAACGTGCATCTTATGTCGAAAAGACGATGGCCGTCCTTTCTGAACAGACAATGCTTACCGAAATCGGGGGCCTAATTTTGAAAACCAAGCCAACCGGTAGGTGTAAGACAGAAATAATGAGCTTTTGATCAAGCTAAAAAGCTATGAATGCTAACCGAAGATGTATGTAGTGTACTAGTGTCTGGGAGCATCCCAGGAATCCTGTGTGGGCTGCTGGACACATACAGCCTGTGGCCTCTGCAGTGGCGTCGCCACGAAATTCTTCTAGGGGGCAAGGATCAAAGGTATTAGGACCTCCTGCTGTTTTTTTTGTATCACACTGTTCTGTGAATTGAAGGGTTGGCATAAATGAATACTTAGGTTTCATACCAAGAACCGCACTAACCATTTGTCGAATCTTTGTCTCCAATCAGGTTCGATTTATTCATCGCGACTTGTGCATTCTTGTACATGATGCATAGATCACATGTGATAAATGGATGGTCACGGGACCGTTTGGCCACGTACCGGACGGACACCGTGACGATGCGCCTCAGCGGTGCGATTTTACAGTTTACACCTTGTCGCGAAATATGACCACGTTGAGAAAGACAGCGTATTAGAACGTACACAAACTTATGGCACGCCAATACAAATGTATGTATTGTAAATAATAAACCTTACCACAAAGGCTTTGGCAATCTTGCCCTGAACTATCCAGCCACCTCAAACTGGTGCCTGCCCCAGCTTGCCCTACCTGTATAGTGCAAATTTATGAACCCAGATTAGCGGGACTTGGTGAAAAACTTAATAGACTTATCAGAACTAGAACCATACGACAATTATCTATTGTACAACAGTTGTCAGAACAATCCCCTCAGCATGTTGGTTGATTTTAAGTCAGAATAATATGTCATGTCAGTCTGTCATGTCATGTCAAACCGTCATGGTGTATACTTCACATTGTTCGTGATTAACATTATCGAATGCAATACAATAGAACCCAGTGGGTAGCAAAGTGTGATAAATATCACGATATGGATAGCATGCGATGCATGTCTGAAAATTATCTCAAGCGTATTAGGCACCACTGTTTTCCCAATAACGTCAACTTTTAACATAGTATCCTATGGATTGTGGCCCCCACCCCACCCCACCCACTCGATCCATTTCCGTTCGCCCATGTCCTCTGTGTATTATGTCCCCTGCATAATTTCCAGAAATCAACGTCTCTGATGGATTCCCCTTACCCATTTGGGAGCTTCCCTTTCTATGCTGGTGGCCTTGTTGCCCGCATTGGGTGACCCCTCTTGCGTCCTGGAGCCTCCTTTCCCAAAATAGTTCCCTCCCTCACGTTTTGGGGGCCTCCTGTGTTTGGAGCCTCTTTTCCTCACTTAGGGGTGTGATATCGCATCCTGGTGGACTGCTCTTCTCCCCTAGGGGTCTCCTCTTCCAAATTAGGGACATTATGTCACGGTTCTGGAGCTTGATCCTCGTCAAATCTGGGTGGCTCCTTATCCGTCTCAGCGGCATCCTATTCGTCATGGGGGCCTTCTCCAATATCCTGGGACCTTCTCGTCATCTCCGTGCTGATAGGGACCTGATCTGACTATATGGGGGCCTCATTTCCTGTTTTGGGGGCCTCCCCCTTCATCATGAAAGCCTCCTTACCCGTCTTGGGGGACGTCTCGTGCATCTTCGGCCTTATTTCCTCTCCTATAGATTTCTTCTTCTAAATCAGGTGCTCACTCTCACGTCTTATCGGCCTCCTCCATCCTGACTGTCTACTTGCCCATCTTAGGGAATCCTCTTGCGTATGGGGGCATCCTGTTATTTCTTAGGGCTTCCTCTTGCAAATTATGGACCTCCTCGCGTATTAGGGGGCCTCGTGTCATTTCCTGAAGTCTCCTGACCGGTTTTGGATGTCTCCTCGTGTATCTTACCCTCCTCCATATTATATGGTCCTCCTCTCTCGTCTAAGAGGGTCTCCTCTCACAACATGTGGCCCCTTTACCATGGTCTAAGGCTTCCTCTCATATTCCAGGGGCCTTCTCTGCCAAATTTATTGCCTCTTGCTAGTTGCTACGCCTCGTGGGTCTCCTCCTTTATCCTGGCGACGCCTTACCCGTTTTGAAGGGGGGTCCTCAATTTTGGGAACTTCACCTCCTTTCATACCTGCTACCACTCCAATTTTAAGGGCCTCCTCTCATTTCCTGGGGTCTTCGGGGCCTCATTCGATCGTGGGGACATCCTAACCCGTCTTGAGAGACTCCTCTCGAGTCCGGCGGGGCATCCCTTTCTTTTCTAGAGGCCTTTTTTCCAAATTAGGGGCCTCCTCTCCCATCTTAGGAGCCTCCTCCTCTATGTTTTGATCCTCCTTCCCATCTCCAGGTGGCCTTTTATGTCCTGGTTGACTCCTCTTCTCTCCCAGGGACCTCTTCGTCCAGGTTTGGTGCATCTTTTCTTATATCAGTGGCCTTCCAATTTCCTGGTGACCTTCTTGCTCATCTGGGGCCTCCTCTTGCACTCGGGAGCCATCTCTCTTATCCTATGGCCTTCCTCTCCTATCTCAGAGGCCTGGAGCTTCCTTTCCAATTTTTCGGCATTCTCTTCCGAATTAGGTTCCTCCTGTTACGCCTCCGGAGCCCCATCTTCCATCCTGGCGGAGCCTTACCCATATTGGGGGCCTCCTCCTGGGTCTCCGGATTCTCATCCCCTATCCCACTGCTTTCCTCCTTTTCTAACCTGGGGGCCTCCTTGCCCATCTCTGGCGACTATCTCCTCAGCTCTAGGACCTCCTAGCCTCTTCTAGAGGACCACATTTCCGAATTAGAGTCCTCCTCTAACGTCTGGAAGGTCTCCTCATCTGTGTTTGAAGCCAATCTTTCCTCTCTTAGGAGTGTGATCTTGCGTCCTGGTGGACTTCTTCTCTCCTAGGAGCCTCCTCTCCCAACTTAGGAAATACTTTCTCCCGAACTCCTTTCCTATCTCAGTGGCCTTCTCGCATTTCTGCAGAGGCCTTCTTACTCGTCTTGGGGCCTCCTCTTGTGTGCGGGGAAAATCACTAATTGTATCCTGTACCCTCCTATCTTATCTTAAGGGCTTCCTCTTCAATCTTGAGGGAAGGGGAGAGCGAGGACCTCCATTCTAAACTCTTGGAATCCTTTTCCAAATCAGGAATCTCCTGTCATGCATCGGGGGCCTAATCGTCTAACCTGGGTGACTCCTTATCCGTCTCGGCTTTTCGTCTTGGGACCTTCTCCAACATCCTTTGTCCTCCTCCCCATCTACATGCACTGTTTCTTATGGACCTGATCTGACATTCTGGGGGCTCATTGCCTGTTTTGGGGGCTTCCCATTTCATCCTGAGGGCCTCATTATCCGTCTTGAGGGACTTCTCGTGCGTCCTGGGGCCTTTTCTCGTCTCCTGGGGATGTAATTTTCCAAATTAGGTGCCTACTCTCAAGTGATATGGGCCTCCTCTAGCATGATTGTCTGCTTACCCGTCTTAGGGAATCCTCTTGCGCATCGGGGCCTCCTGTCATTTCTTAGGCGCTCACTATTGCAAATTAGGGGCCTCCTCTCGCGACTTAGGGGGCCTGGTCTCATATTCTGGGGCCTCCTTGCCGGTCTTGGATGTCTCCTCCACATTCCATGGTCCTCATCTCCCGTCTTAGAGGGTCCCTCTTACAACTTGGAGCCCCTTTCCCCTGGCTTGTGGTTTACTCTGCCAAATTAGGGGCCTACTCTCAAGTGCTATGGGCCTCCTCTAGCATGACTGTCTGCTTACCCGTCTTAGGGAATCCTCTTGCGCATCGGGGCCTCCTGTAATTTCTTAGGGGCTTACTATTGCAAATTAGGGGCCTCCTCTCGCGACTTAGGGGGCCTCGTCTCATATTCTGGGACCTTCTTGCCGGTCTTGGATGTCTCCTCGTGTATCACACCCTCCTCCGCATTCCATGGTCCCCATCTCCCGTCTCAGAGGGTCCCTCTTACAACCTGGAGCCCCTTTCCCCTGGCTTGTGGTTTCCTCTGACAAATTAGGGGCCTCCTGCCACGCTCGGAGATCTCCTTCGCCCTGGTGACGTCTTATCCGTCGTAGGGGGGTGGGGAGCTTCAATGTGTGGACCTCATGAAGTTCCACCTATAGGCGCACCTTTTTTTCTTATTTCCCGGGGCCTCCTTACCGGTCTCCGGGACCTCATTCGGTCCTGGAGGCCTCCTAACACGTCTTTCGGGACTCCTCTTGAGTACTACAAGGGCCTCCTTTTTCCCTTTTAGATGCCTTACTTTCCAAATTAGGAGCCTCCTCTCACGTCTTGGGGGGCCTCCTGCTCTTTGATTTGATTCAATCTTTGCCCATCTTAAGTGTGGCCTCTTATCTCCTGGTGGAATCCTCTTCTCTCCCAGCTGCCTCCTCTTTGAAATTGCAAGCATCCTTTCCTATTTCAATGGCCTTGCCATTTCCTGGGAACCTTCTTACCCGTCCTGGAACTTTTTTTACCGCCCGAGAGCCATCTCTCTCTTATCCGATTGCCTTCTCCTATTTTAGGAGCCTCCTCGTTCATCATGGGACCTCATTTCCAATCTTATGGCGTCCTCATCCAAATTAGGTGCCTGCTGCCACGTTTCGGGATCATCATTTTCTATCTTGGTGAAGCCTTGCCCGTTTTGGGGCCTCCTCTTGCGTCTCCGGAACCTCATCTCATATCCACTGGCTTTCTCTTCCGTCTTATAAGACGGACTTAGGGCCTCTTCTCATTTGCTGGGGCCTCCCTGCCCGTATTGGGGGCCTCCTTGTCAATCCTGGGAGCCTCCTTGCCAATTTTTTACCTTCTCTTGAGTTCTGGGGCCTCCTATACTCTCCTAGCGGACACATTTGTCAAATTAGGGGCTTCCTCTCACGTCTTGGAGGCCTCCTCATCTGTGTTTGGATGCTCATTATCTTCTTAGCAGGGTGAATTTGCGTCCTGGTCCCAACTCTTCTCTTCTTGGGCCCTCCTCTTCCAAATTCTGGGCCTCATTTCCTATCTCAGTGGCCTTTTCTCATTCCTGCGTTGACCTTCTTACCAATCTCGTGGTCTCCTCTTGCGCCCTTGGAATATCTCCTGTCATTTGTCTTCATTTTATAGTATAGTGGCCTCCTCTTCCATCTTGGTGGCCCCCTTTTCTAAATTAAGAATCTCCTACCACGCATCGGAAGCCTTCTTGTTTTACCTGGGTGGCTCCTTGCCCGTCTCGATGGCATCCTTTTCGTCCTGGGGGCCTCCTTCACATGTCCATTCTACGTCTCTTATAGGGACCTGACCTGATTTCTTGTGGGTCTCATTGCCAGTTTTGGGGCCTCCTTGCCAGCATGATTTTGTCCCGTCTGCCTCCTTGCTCATCTTTCTTTCCTGTGCATTTCCGGGTAGGGGCCTCCTCGAATGCCAGGAGGGGCGGCGCCCCCAGTCTCACGGCAGTGGGCGACAGTCCCCGCTGCCCCCCCGGTGGCGATGCCCCTGGCCCTCTGATGGGCACACGAAGCCTCTGACCACTGATGACACATAAAGCCTGCTGCTCAGATAACATCAGGCGAGATCAACGGGATCAAGTGCCAACCGTAAAGCGTGCTGAACTTCCTGGACGCGACTGGCAGGGCACTGCCTCGCACCTCCTACCAGTGGAACGCGACTGACAGGACGCTCCTCCACACCTCCCAGCAGGGGAATGCGACTGACACGGCGCTCCCTCACACCTCCCACCAGTGGAATGCGACTGGCAGGGCGCTCCCTCACACCTCCCACCAGTGGAACGCGACTGGCAGGGCGCTGCCTCCCATCTCCCAGCAGTGGAACGCGACTGACAGGGCGCTCCCTCACACCTCCCACCAGTGGAACGCGACTGGCAGGGCGCTCTCTCACACATCCCACCAGTGGAACGCAACTGACGGGGCGCTCCATCACACCTCCTGCCAGTGGAACGCGTCTGGAAGGGCGCTGCCTCACACCTCCTACCAGTGGAACGGACTGACAGGGCGCTTCCTCACACCTCCCAGCAGTGGACCACGACTGGCAGGGCGGCACGCATCGTTGCGAATGTCCAGCGCCGTTTCTCCAGACTTCTGTTTGCACCTCCGGCGGCCTCACGATGCGAGATGACGTGAATGTCACGACAATGGCACGACAATATCACGAGAACGTGACGAGGGCGCGACGGGAACGTGACGACAATGCGAAGGGACTGCTACGAGATTGCGCCGATAATGCGACGGGAACGTGCTGAAAACGTAACGGCAATGTGACTAGGACGGCCAGAACTTAACCATGGAATTTTCTGCCTGTCGGCCAGTGAACACAATTACGTGGTTTGCGATGCAATTTTGAAGAGTAATTGGTCCCGTTGCGTGTCCAGATATACTAGTTTGTACTATCTAGAAAGCTGTTACGTTCTAATATGAATTAGGACGTAACAGCGTTCTAATTATAATGGATTAATTTAATTAATTAATTACAATTAATCTAATTAATTTGGCTGCATCTAAATTTGAGAGCAGAGTAAGTAGTGCAGCATTACCGCCGATGGGACAAGAGAGCACCTTGCATTTCGAGTAATGTTGCAGAAGAGCAACGGCTGTAGTGATAATTAAGGACGTTTTACCGAATCTGTTCAGCTTCAGCATTTTACCGAATTTTACAGCGTATTACAGAATCCGTTTCTTCAACCCACTTCCAATGGTTTGGCATAAACCTGATAGGCTTTGCATAGAAAGCAGAGGCGCAGACAAGGGGGACTCGCCCCCACTCCCTTCGGTAACCAAAAATACGCTAGATGAAGCAAGACATTTTGAGATTTTCACCGCACAAAACCCAAAGCTTTCGGCGCGCGAAGCGGGCCGAAAGCTGTCCCTTTTCAATACCTTCTTTTGGTCGCCCCCTTAAAAAAAAATCCTCGCTGCGTCAATGATAGAAAGAATCGACTTCAAAGTGGCTCTTCCCCCCCCCTCCGAACTTTTAGACAGCTCTCGTGACACTGCACTGAACTCAGAACAAAATTGATATGCAAGCTACCAAATATCGATGGGTTATCACAGGAGGAAATTTGAGTAGTCGTTTTCCAATCGGAAGATGGCGCGCCTCCCATTCATAGGAACAAGGCGTCCCCTCGTAGGCGTCCCCTTTAATTTTACAGCCAAAGGCACCCCTCTGGTAGGTTTGAATGTGCCTTGCCGCTTGAGAATCCAGGGGGCATTCGGAGTATGCCTCCCCCTCCACAACCCTCCCCCCATCTTAGGAGGTCAGACTTTTTCGGAGTTTTTCTCAAATTCTCGACACATTTTATCAGTAAAATGTCGTTTTTATCATGATGTCTCAGACTTACATTGCTGAAATCCGAAGAGTAAAACACATTTATTTGTGTTTTCCCATTCCGACATTCCACCCTTTCCCCAACTGGCCGGCAGGATCCGCAAATGCGTCTCACCGCCGAAAAATGATGTAGATGATGTCGACACTCAACTTTTACGTCACCTGATGCTGTGCTAGAAGTGCAAAACCAGATTGAGAACACATCAATTAGGTATAAACCTTGCGAGGTCACGTGTACGTGTCTCGTCTAAATCCCAACTCCCTTTCGCATCAGTGGGTTAAGCACTTGATCCAGCTGGTTGCATCACACTGCTCTGTGAATCCATGGGTCCTACAGAGCAACCTTCGTGAATCTTATCAAAAATCGGCCTTCAAACAGTCCGCAAATCCCGCCTGATCCTCCAGGCTCCGCAAGATGCCCATGTCTGGCTCTTTGGTGTTTACATAAAGCTTACATCCAGATACTCGCCAGGTGATCAGATTACTCAGCGATCAATGGTACTTACCCGAGCTGACTCCTGGGTGCGCCTGGCTGCGCATGGCCGCGCCGGAACGCGCCTGGCTGCGCCTGGCTGCGCCTGGACGGGCCTGGTCGCGCTTGGCCGCAGGTGTCCTGTACGCACCTAGCAGCCTGTATGATAGAAGTGTGTCCCTCTAATCCCCAAACTAAGCGTCGCACGAAACGAAAAGGTGTCATCGGAAAGCGCTCGACGAGTAGGTCCAGACACCACCCCCAAAATTGTATCCCCAAAAAGTGACGTCACTAGGGGGCCTAGGTTTTCACGACTTATCCCAGTGAACATGCCGACAGCGGCCCGACGTCGGCCCTACGTCGGTCCGATGTCGGACGGCCCACTCCCCAGCCGGTCCGCTGTCGGCTGGGGACTGGAATGTCCGCCCATGCCGACATTCAGCCGACACTCAGCCGACATGTGGCCGACGTGGGGCCGATGTCGGAAACATGTCGTGTTGCTGTCCGGACGCTAGCGGCCCGTTGTCGGCTGGGGAGTGAAAT
The DNA here is from genome assembly GCA_034440615.1 of Ashinkailepas kermadecensis. NCBI lineage: Eukaryota > Metazoa > Arthropoda > Thecostraca > Neolepadidae > Ashinkailepas > Ashinkailepas kermadecensis. The sequence continues at coordinate 98,482 of JAOTOM010002685.1, forward strand.
GTTGGACAGCGGCCCGATGTCGGCTGGCCGCTATTAATGTGCCGAACTCAACCAGACATATGATATATTCCAGGCCGGTTTGCCGATGTCGGTATGCCGCTTACGAGATGCCGAGCTCGCCCCGACACATGCCGGCAGCGGGCCGACATTGGCATGTTTACTGGAACATCATGTTTCTGGCTCTGGGAGTTCATTTTGGGGGAGATTTGAAGAGAAAAAATATTTGGCATCAGAAAAGGAAGGCGAAATTGACCATGGATCTAACATTTTGCCCACCCAAAACTTAGAATTTTATTTTTTTGAAATTTTTAACATGTCGAGTTTTCAATTTACTTTAATTTTTATTTTTATAATGGGTAGAGCGTACCGAAAAACGTTGTTGGAAGTCAACTTGCTCTAATAAAAAATGCTTACTTTAGCCAGAATCTTCGATTTTATCTTTAATGGGCAAATATGGCAATCTAAATAAGTAATCAAAAATGGGGGAAAAATTGTTCTGGTGCGCTTTGTTTCATCTCTAGAGATAAGCAAACGCTGAAAGTTTCATTAAAATATCTTTATCCATTAAAGCGTGACGACTGGTTGAACTTTTATGGAGGTAACCTCACTCGACCTTGATTAACTCGTTGACCCTAGAAGACCTGACCTCAAAATGTTGACACAACATGCCAAATTGATATGGGAAAATGTATGCCAAATTTCGGAGCACTGCCGTACGCCGTTCTTTCACTATCCGCGGAAAACCTTAGGGGGACGCATATCAACCCCCGAGACGGCGCGGGTTAATACGTGTGTTGAGAAATACAAAGAACTTGTTTTCGTCCGCCCTACGCGACTTTGTTCTTCCAATGCTAATGTTAGACGTGCATCCCTGATAGATCCAGAGCTGCCGATCGGTCAAAGCTAAGCACCGTGCCGGCGCCATCAGTCAAAGTTCACACATCACACATAAACTAATGTCAAGCCTACATCGTTGTTTCGGTTGGAACGCGAAGTGGGCCATCTCCACAATCATTCGTAAGAAAAGTGTACCCTACAGCCAATAGTAGCATTAGCATATTTTTAATCTGGGAACATTTTTCTCGCTTTTCTAATGTTTCTTCCATTGCCTATTATTCAGTGGAAATAAGTCATAAGGTGAGACAAAGCTTGTGGGGGTAAAATAGTTGCAAAAAAAGCTTCTGCATAGCGAAGACGACAGAAAATGTGAAATATTAGCATGAAAAAGATGTGTTTTTCTTCATGGAGAAAGCTTTGTAATATTCGAAAACCGTTTGGGCCACTAGCGTTGGCAATGCTAAAAACGTAAATATGGAGCTGAGACTTAATGCGCCTATAAATATAAAAGTACCACCCTTGTTCATTTGCCTTTAATCGTCGCTTATTCAGTGACGTAGCAGGATTTCGTCCAGCGGGCGAACATCTGAAGAGGGCACTCTGTATTTACATGGGGCCTTCTTCATTAGTCCAGAACCATTTCCGTCAGCCCGGGGCTCCCTCGTTGGTACAGGGGCCCTTCACTTCGGCCTAATGGGCCCTTACGGCCCCCTAGTGAAAAAAAAATTACATGGGATTCACCCATCAAATTGCATCGGATTGTCCTTGTCAGGATATGAAACATTCCCCATGAGACAATCGTGTGGGAATCCCATGCGGTTCCCTATGGGAATCCACTAAGGGATTCCTACACAGACTCCGAGGGATTTTATACTATTCCCAGTGTGAATTCTCCAGGGATTCCCACTGAGAAATCCCAGTGGGGAAGCCCAGACCCTGATGGGATTTATGAACCAGCATAAACCCCACTGGTCTTCCCAGAGCATGTTCATGCAAACAGGATGAAACGATGTACGACACGCATATTTTGAAAGACAAAACACGATAATTGACGTATATTTATCAGGCGTTTTTGCAAGATTAGCCAACATGTTGCATCTCAGCCACTCCCGGCGCTCATATACTCCTTACTTTTCAGTGGGCAAGCAAAATAATAGCAAAAAGTAGGGCTTCTGGGGTAAGATATAATGAAGAGTAAAGCTAAACTTCAGAGAAAAACAAAGTTAACCTAGTCTAAGCTCTTGCTTTAAAAAAAACAACATTAAAATTAAAAGGATATTATTGCTGCTTAAGGTGTCTACAAGATAAGGTTTGCACACATTTGACCATCATGAGGCAAACAAATGGTTAGGTTTGGTTATATTAGGTTGGGTTAAACTTTTCCTTTAGACCAGACATAGCATTTCAGGAAAAAAATGTACAAACACGTCTCTGAACACGATGAAGATGATGGAACCATTCGCTCTTGTGGAAATTTGTCAAAATTCGGATAATTTTGTTGATCTTTACTCCTTTTTCGGATTATTTTTTTAGTTTTTTAATAATTAAAACAAACATTCTATCAACTTGCGTGTTTGCATATTGTAAAGGAAAACAGGAAAATATGTGATATTTGTAATTTATAAAAAAAAATTGTTTTTCTTCAAAAGCAGTTTGTGGTAGGCTAGGTTAGGTTAGGTTAAGATAGGCTTTTTCTTAATTTGGAAAATTTTAAGACAGCAAACTGTTTGAAATTTGTCAACTTGTAGTTTAAAAAAAAATGTTTATCTAAAGGAGAGCTCAGGCTCAGATAAGCTAGGCTGTCACATTTGTATTTTTGAAACATAACTTTTTATGCTGTTATCTAATTCAAAACCCCTTTTCTAGTGTTATTTTACTCACAAACTAAAAAGTAAGCATTTGCACAGAAAATGAGAAGTCCCATCATCTTAGTCATATTCATAAACATTGCATTTGGAGGATAACTTTCAAGAATTCATAAAACACCTTAAAGCACAACCTTACCAGCAAAACATGTGACTCATTCATCTTGTGAACAACCTAAATCATAATAGTATTGTTGTTAAAAGCACCTGCTGTATAAAAGGTGTGAACCCTGCTCTGGCATAGACTTAAGCAACCACCAGCATAAGTATTTTTTTTCTTTTTGTTTTGGGGGGGGGGGCGCACAATACATGAAGGTAATGGGCAGGCTAAAATGGATTGGGGGCATACCTTATAGGGTGCCATGTTAAAGGTTGAAATTATTGGGTGGGGGACAGCCAACATTGGGAGGGGGGCAATTGCTCTCCCAAAAACATACACCCCTGTATGTAGGAGTATTATTGCAGCTTAAATTAACGAAGAGATGAGTTTACACAGTTTACCTTCATGAAGCATACAAAGGGATTAGGTTTTGTTAGGTTATGTTAGGTTCTTTTCTAAGCTAGAAAATAAACATCAAACAATGTTGTTTTTCTGATATTTTTAATACACAAATTAGAACTTGTTTTTATCAAAAGCAGTTTGTGCTAGTTTAGGTTAGTTTAAGTCACACATACTTTTTTTCCTTCAAAAACAGCTGGGTTAGGTTCAGTTCGCTTAGTTTAGGTGTTTTTATTTTTTTTAAATGTTCTTAAATTTTCCATTAAAAACGTTTTCTTGCATGGAAGGTTAGGCTACGTTAGGTTATGTTGCATTTTTCCTGATTTTGAACATCACTTTTCATGCTATATTATCCAACTCCAAGCCCCTTCATGGTGTTATTTTGCCTCCCAACTGAAAAGTATGCATTTGCAGGGGAAATGAGTTGTCACATCACAATCTTAAACACATCCAAGAACATTGCATTAGAAAAAAAAATTCCAAGAAATTGAAAATTACCTTGAGCTACAAATTTACCTAGGTGCCTATCTACCTGTCACAATCATGATCAGCTCTCCAAATGACCAGTTCCAGCTTGCAGGAGCATTTCATTTAGACATAAACTACCGGACCAGATGATGGCAGCACCACTAATAATCCTACAATGTGTCGCTATAAGCCTATCACATCATCCCACATCAGTTTATCACAATTGTGTGTACTTAAAGTCATAAAGTCATAAAGTATTAAGGCTTAATAAGAGCCACAGGGGCCCATCTGGGTTAAGCCTATCTAGAAAAGGTACTAGAATGTACATACTCCCACCCCAATCAATCCCTTATCCCAAATTCCTAGAAAGCTATATATCCCAGCCCATCTAACACCACTCACTTGCTACCGCCTAACACCCTCAATAATCACAAGCTCCTCCCATCACACCCATCGTGCCACCATAGACAACCTCATCAGCATCACATCCCGAAGGAAGGTGCCGAATCCACTGCTAGGCACATCCCACAGAAATTCATAAAGCGTTCAGATTTAATAAGAGACTCACTTGCAATTGCATAATACACTCAACAATTACAAACTCCTCCCATCGTACCCATTGTGCTACCATAGACAATCTCATCAGTATCACATCCCGAAGGAAGGTGCTGAATCCACTGCTAGGTACACCCGATATAAAGTTATAAAGCATTTAGACTTAATAAGAGACTCACTTGCTATTTCATAACGCAGTCAACAATTACAAACTCCTCCCAACTCCCACTCCTCCCTGTCGATCAACCTTCCCTGGAATACAGAAAAACAATCCCCCTATTCTTATAATGATTGTCTATGCCGTTTTTAAAGATGTTCAGTGTGTTGCTACTGACAATGGTTCCTGGCAGCTGGTTCCAGCGTTCTACTACCCTGTTGGTGAAGAAAGACTGTCCTAACCTTGTCCTGCTGTGATTAACTTTAATTTTGAATTGATGACCTCTAATTGCATCATTTCTGTTAAATTCAAACATTTCCCTGAGATATCCCTGTTCCTGACCATGAACAAATTTAAAAACCTCGATGAGATCTCCTCTCAGCCTTCTATATCTAAGTGAAAACATGTTCAATTTCTTCAGTCTTTCCTCATATTCCAGGTTGCCTATACCATTAACCATTTTTGTTGCCCTCTTTTGTACTCTCTCTAAAAGCCAACAATCTTTCTCATAAATAGGGGACCAAGCTTGGACACAGTATTCCATATGTGGCCTGACATATGCACAGTAAAGCTTCCTGATGACCTCCTCACTTTTGTATGACACATTCCTCTGTATTGCCCCAAGCATTCTTAGTGCCTTCTTCCTGGCTTCCTTGGTCTGTTCTGATGCCCCCAATTTTGTGTTCAAAATAACACCCAAGTCCTTCTCCTGCTGCGTCACAGATAGTACTTGGCCACCCACTTAATGATTGTCCACTTGCCATCGTTTCCCGTGCAAGGCTAGCCCGTGTGGACCTGACACAAAAGGATTCAAACAGGCCGGCCGCCGCCCAACTGCCAACCACACAGTGATGATCGAAGTAGCGTCAGCTGATGATTGGTCTGATGAGTGATCCTCCATTGTGAAGATTGTCAATTCCGTTCGAGCCACTGTTCTGGCTGTTGGGAATAAATTATGGCATGGAGAATAAATGGCTGGCATTTATCATGGAGAATAAATGCCAATCCCATGGGATTTTTTCACTAGGGTCTACACCGACGCCTCGGGGGTTCTTGCGGGCCCCTCAAGGAGGTCGCCTGGAAGACGTTCTCGGACCATCCAGAGGGCTGCCTCCTTCGCCCCCCCCTTTGTCTACGCCACTACACTTATTTGGTGTATTTCACCAGCACCAGTCGAGGGAGGCTGCCACTGTTCTCCACTTCGACCCACATTACAATATAACTTTGGTGCATAACCAATGCGATGCTTGGCGCAATATTTATCCAAAGGTACCATGTGTTTTATGCTTTAGGTTAGCTCTTCTATGGACTCTCACCTCTCTTCCGGGGAACTGAAAATAAAACTTCGCTCAATCACCTACCAAACGAAGCGGATATCGATATTCCTGTCCAGAAATTGTTGGGACTCCTGCCGGCTTGATGAACACCAAGGACGTCCCAAAATACATTGTAGGTGGAAGCTGGCAAAACATGTTAATTGCTTCTTCGTGTTTACTTGAGTCGTTTGTTTCATTTACTTAGGAGATAGTAAGGAGTGTTTGTATCTATCCCATGTGGCCAACTTTGTTGCACCGACGTTTTCTGTCGGAATCACAAGCAGTGGCGTCACCACAGGGGGCCAAATGGGCAGTCTCTGGAGGGTCAGAGGGGGTCAGATAGGCCTTGAGGGGCCCGCAAGAGCCTCCTGGGCCGACGTACGAAAGGGGCCCGGGTTGACGGGAAGGGTCCCGGACCAATAAAGAGTGCCCCGAATCAACGGAGAGCAATCTCGAGAAGATGTTGAGGGCCCTGGGCTGTGCAAGCTTGAAGGATTTCCTGGTCGACGGAGGGGCCCCGGGTCGTTGGAAGTCTCGGGCATCTGATGTCGGGCGGTCAGAAAGGGTCCTTGGGCAGACTGATTAGCCCAAATTGTACAAGGGCCCCTACCTGATGGAGGGGCCCAAGCTGTTGAAGGAGGGCCACCGGCCCGACAGCGGAGGCTCTGGATCGTCAAGGACTCTGCGCCGACTAAAAGGACCCCTAGCTGCTGGAGGACCTTGGAACGTCGGAGAGGGCCCAGGGCAAGCATGAAGAGCTCCTGGGCCGGCAGAGGGGGCCGAAGCCGCACAGGGGCCCCTTGCGTGATCGAGAAGGCCCAAACTCTTAGAAAGGTGGCCTCGGGCGGTACGGAGAGATCCTGAGTCGTGACAAAGGCCCTTTAGCCGACGAATGCGGCCCCAGACCAGACGTGCAGGACACTGGGTCGACTTTGGCTCACGCTGATGGACAGGGGCTCAGAGCTGATAGCGGGTCTCACGCTGATGAAGAGATCCCCGAGCTTCGGAGACGATCCGGGCCAAAGCGGAGAGATCCCAGTGCTACGCAAAGGCCTCCTAAGCCCATGAAGAGCCCGGGCTGTTAAAAGGCAGTGGCGTATCCTAGGGGTGAAGGGGTAACCACCCCCTGGCGAGTCCGATGGGGCCCTCCAGGAGACCGCCTTCAGGTGCCCGCAAGGCAACCAAGATGTATAAAACATATAACCGATAAAAAGTGAGAAGCGCAAAAAAACACTTTGTATGGAAAGGATCCTTGAAATCTGAAAACGTCCACCCTGAGGGCTGGCAAGAGCCGTGAAGACAAGAGAGGGCCCGTCCGAGAGCTGGAATGCCCATGCCAGCTGGCAAGAACAATCTCGACTAGAAAGAGCCCCTAACAGTTGAGGAACAAGCAGGGTACTAGGGCCGGAAATAGCTGGGATGTTGGAGTTATAAAGGGCCCTTGAGGGATGAAAGGACTCCTAAGAGTTGACAAGGACTAGTGAGGACCCATCTAAGAACTAAAATTCCCCCGAGATGAGAGGTAGACAGGACTATTGAGAACTGTCGTTGGCAACTAAAAGCAGCAGAGGGACCTGGGGGATGAAAGGGTCTCTGAGAGTCAGATAAGACTGGACTGGATTCTCCTGAGGTTGAGAGCGGCCCTGATGGATGAACAAGATCACCTGAGAGCCAAAAATATTTCCAATGGGCTGGCGTTTACTGTGAGGAATATTGAGGGCGAGAACCCAGAACGAAATGTATGCTTGAAAAAACTGTACATAACTGGAAAGGGCCCCTGGCAGCTTGAGAAGGTCCCTAGTGGCTAATAGAGCCCCCTGAGATTTAAAGAGAGTCCCTGAGGCTAACGATGGAAGTGAGGAATACTTAGGGCCAGTTTCAGAGCTAGAATATCTTGATAGCCCGAAAGGCTGTCGAGGACTGAGAAGGGCCACTGAGAGTTATAAGAGACTGGACTATGATGCTCCTTGGGCTTGAGAGCAACCCTGATGGTTGAACAGAGCCACCTAAGAGCTTAGGAGAGTTCCGAAGGCTGGCGATGTTTGCTAGAAATTGTGAGGCCTGTCTCGGTGTTGCAGAATGTCTCTGAAGGCTAGACAGGTTTGTGGATGACTAGGAATGGACCATGAAAGTTGGAGAGGGTTCCTGACGGATGAATAGACCCCTGAGAGCCAGATATGACTGGACTGAGATGTCCGTGAGCTTTGGGATGGGCACCCGAGGGATCTTGCCTCTGAGAGCTACGGGAGTCCCCGAAAACTGGTGATGGGCGCGAGGAATGCTGAGGGCCAGCCTCAGAGCGAGGTTATCCTTGAGAGCCATACATTCTGCCGAGGACTGGGAAGTTCTCCTAAAAGCCAAACAGGGCCATGATGGTGAAGAGAGCCAGAGTGCCAGAAATGGGTGGGGTGTAGGTGAACCCTTAGCTGTAACCCAGCTGCAAAACCCAGCCTGTCGGTGGGGAAACCCTTAAGAAGGAGGAACAAAATAGGCGAGGTTCGTCTGAGCGCTATCGCTATCATCCATACTGACCCTGAAAAGGTACCGTGACCTGCTGCGACACTAAACAGTGCCGTCACCTGCTGTTTCTTGAGGATAAAGAAACAACTTTACTAGGCGACTTGCCAAACGCCGATGGCGGCAGCCCCAGCGACGACGGCTGTCTTTAGGCGGACGTGGCCTGTGGCGGCCACGGCCGCTACAGCGGCGAAGGCCACTTCAGAGGCGGTGATCGTTTCAGCGGCCACAGCCGTTTGAGCGGCGACGGCCGCCCCAGTGGTGACGGTCGTCCAAGCAGTCACCACCACCACCTCAGCGGTGGCGTCCGTCCCAGCGACTACAACCGCCCCAGCATGACGATCATCCAAGCGGCCACAGCCGTCTCAGTGGACTAGAGGCGCAGTCAAGAGGGTTGGAGGCCGCCCCTCCCTCTTAGCAACCGAAAGTACATATGACGAAACAAGAAATTTAGAGATTTTCACTACGCAAAGCCCAAAATTTTCGCAGCGCTACACGCTCCCAAAGCTATTTCTGTTCCATTGCTTTTTTCTTCGTAGCCCCCCCCTCCCTTCTCAGGAAAATACTGGCTGCTTCTCCGCAATGGCCTGACCACAGCCGCCACAGTAGCTACGGTCGCTCCAGCGATGGAGAAAAAGACATCCCAGCAATAAGTGTGATGACTGCGGTGCCAGCTGCTTCGTTTGGATCGGTGTGACGCCGGTTAAGGAAAAAAAACACCAATTTCTAGGATGCTGTGGTTTGGGCATTACTGGTCAGGCCTGTTGCTAGTACTTCCGCTGTCCCCAAATCACCGTTACAGTGCATAATGTTTGCACACTAAGCACTAAATAACAACTATCCAATATACAAGCATACATGGACATCGCTTACGTCATTATGACATGACTATGCAAGACCAAACGATGATTTTTTTTTGTGCCAAGGAATCTTTTGCACCTATGCAGATGTATCCAAGTTTGAGCTCTCTACCTCACTTGGTTCTTCAGACATTTTAAGGAGACAAAGTAAGGGGAGAGGAATGCTTCCACCCTTCCGGCACATATGATCCCTGGTAATTATTATATAATTATATTATATTATATAATCCGCATAGAGGAAAGTGTTCCTAGTGAACAAAATATTTCTAGTTGTAGCTCACAGGAGGGGCAGTGGTTTAAAGTCAGGGGGTGGAGGATTTGGAGGCGCGAGCCTAAGCAAGGGGTCAGTGAGTGGCAGGTGGCAGGAGTGGCAGGCCAGTGAGTGGCAGGCCAGTGAGTGGCAGTGGCAGGTGGCAGTGAGTGGCAGGTAGAGGAAAATTTAGATTAGACATGTCCCCCAAAAGGAAAGGCGCAAAAGAAGGGTAGGAAAGCCAGCATGGCTTACGCCAGATTTGATAAAAGCAATTAAGGCTAAGAATGATGCATTTAGAGTATTTAAGGAAGCTTCAAATATCGTAAATCTAAGGTCGTATCAAAAAGCTAGAGACGCTGTGGAGCAGAGAACCAGAGCAGCAAAGCGAGCAAAACAATTGGATTTGGCTAGGAACTGTAATGGGGACAGTAAAAAGTTCTTTAGTTTCTATAAGCTAAGTAAAGTTTCAAGCACAATTGGTCCACTGGAAGTAAATGCGAGTATATTGAGTGAGAATGGTGAGATAGCTGAGGAACTGAGCAAGCCGTTTAAATCAGTGTTTACATTGGAAGATGTGATTAATCTGCCAACCGTACACCACAGTTCAGTGACAGGTGATCAGATAAACGATGTTAATTTCATTGATAGTGATGTTGTTTTCAATTATATCAGGAAAATAAAGCCAAACAAGGCAGCAGGACCTGATGGAATTTATGCTAGGGTATTACGGGAAGCTGAAAAGGAACTGGCAATTCCACTTAGTATAATACTTTGTAAATCAATTTCACAAAATGAAATTCCAACACATTGGAAAGGGGCAAATGTAGTTCCTATTTTCAAGAAAGGAGAAAGAAGGAAAGTTGAAAGCTATAGGCCAGTAAGCTTCACATCCCTAGTCTGCAAGGCACTGGAATCAATTATCAAGGATAGAATAGTTAGTTTTCTGGAAGGAAACAGATTGATTCAAGATACTCAACATGGGTTTAGAAAAGTGAGATCATGTCTCACAATTCTCTTGGACTTTTCGAATTTTGCCACAGAACAATTTGGTCAGGGAAGTTAGGTTGATGTAGCATATCTTGACTGTAGTAAGGCCTTTGACAAGGTACCCCATAAACGGTTAATGATGCAACTTCAGGGCCATGGTATTGCAGGTAGCATCCTAAAATGGATAGAGTTGTGGCATTCAGATAGAGAGCAGAGAGTGATGCTAAATGGTACAAAGTCATCATGGCAAAATGTTCTTAGTGGAGTCCCCCAGGAGTCAGTACTGGGGCCAATATTGTTCATCATATTTGTAAATAACATTGAAAGTGACCTAAGCAGTAAAGTTTTGAAATTTGCGGATGATTTGAAGGTTTTTAGGGCAATAACAGGACACAATGAGCAGGTCTTGCTGTAGAAAGACTTAGACGAGCTTGTGAAGTGGTCCGAAAAATGGATGAAATGAAATTTAATTTTGATTAGTGAAAAATCATGCATGTAGGTAGGCAGCATATGAAGGCTCCATACTTCATGGGCGGCCAAGTACTATCTGTGACTCAGCAGGAGAAGGACTTAGGTGTTATTTTGAACACAAAATTGGGGGCATCAGAATAGACCAAAGAAGCCAGGAAGAAGGCACTAAGAATGCTTGGGGCAATAAATAGGAATGTATCATACAAAAGTGAGGAAGTCATCAGGAAGCTGTACTGCGCATATGTCAGGCCACATTTGGAATACTGTGTCCAAGCTTGGTCCCCTAGTTATGAAAAAGATTGTTGGCTTTTAGAGAGAGTACAAAAGAGGGCAACAAAAATGGTTAATGGTATAAGCAACCTGACATATGAGGAAAGATTGAAGAAATTGAATATGTTTTCACTTAGATATAGAAGGCTGAGAGGAGATCTCATCGAGGTCTTTAAATTTGTTCCTGGTCGGGAACAGGGATATCTCAAGGAAATGTTTGAATCTAACAGAAATGATGCAATTAGAGGTCATTAATTCAAAATTAAAGATAATCACAGCAGGACAAGGTTAAGACAGTCTTTCTTCACCAACAGGGTAGTAGAACATTGGAACCAGCTGCCAGAAACCATTGTCAGTAGCAGCACACTGAACATCTTTAAAAACAGCATAGACACTCATTATAAGAAAAGTGGGCTTGCTTTTCAGTATTCCAGGGAGGGCTGATCGAGGGATTTGGTGGGCAACTGGTTCAGTGTACAGAGTGCAACCAAGAAGGGTCCTTGTGGCTCATAGTTGCACTGATCTTTTATGTCTTTTATGTCTTTATAGGCTGCTTAGCAGCTGCACTGAGTAATTTTCACAAATGAAGCCTTCCATTAAGAGCTTCAAGCTGCATGCAGTACGCAAGCAGGGGCGGAGCCAGATTTTTTCTTAGGGGAACCGGATAAAAAATGATGTCATGAAATGGAGCCGCATTCGGCGTGCTTCGTACGGCCAAAATCTTTGATTTTGCGTGGTGAAAATCTCAAAATGTCTTGTTCGATCTAATGTATTTTTGGTTGCTATGGGAGAGGTGTACCCAGGCCGTCAGCAACGCCGCCAGACTTGCCACTATGAACCAATGTTACTGGTCTACCAAAGAGAAAGGGTCGCCGGCTTCTCAGTGAAGAACTAGAATTTACCAGCGTCGGCGCCTCTAGGCACGATATTCACACGATGTTCGCTTCTGCAAGTGAAGATTGTGTTCCCATGTCGTATCAGCAGATCGGCCTCACCGTGGCTCCCAAGCTGCAGCACCGCTACTCTGGACAGAGTGCCTATCAGATAATTCACATTTCCCTACCATGAGCACACTGACAAAAACCATGCACCAATTTAGGTCTCGTGCAGTGGTTCTTAACCCTTTTCCCTCTTCGCACCCGTTTTAAATCACTAGCCAGTTCTCGCACCCCATGCGAGAATTGATGAAGAGCAATAGTGATGTCATGTGTACTAACATCACAGCTATAGCGTCTTTTTTTTATAAACAATCACCACATTTGAAAATCCTACTGGGTATATATTAAGGCTGTTAAGCAATTTATAAAACCATCTGCATTCCATGGAAACAAAATTGACAAGCATAAAACGACACAATTCATAGCTCAAAATATTTACCGCCTACGCGCACACACTCTAGGAGACCCTCCATCAACTGCACGAGCGCCACCCTGAGCTCTTCTTTCGAGGCACCTCCGACTTCTTGGCGCACTGCAAGCTCGAGCTGGAGACGCTACTGAATTGTCTTCCATGCAGTGCCTTCTTGAGCTTAGGGAAAAGTAAAAAGTCGGCAGGGGCCAGGTCAGGTGAGTAAGGAGGGTGATTAATGGTTTCCAGCCCATGACTCTCCAGAAACGCCTTCGTCTCCCAGGAGGTGTGGGACCTGGCGTTGTCATGGTAGAGCTTGAACAGGTGACCTCGCCTGGTTAGCCGTTTCTTGCCGATGACCCTCAGCATCTTTCTCAGCGACTGAATGCATCTTGCTGAGTCGATGGTCTTGCTTGTTAGTATGAAATTAATGCACACGATGCCCTCTGCGTCGAAGAACATCGTGCACATGACCTTCCCGCTAGTGCGCCCCATTTTTTATATCCTCGGGGTGCTCTCGCTTCTCCTCGTCCACTGCATGCTCTCAGTTCTTGTTAGAGGGGCGTACAAGTTGATCCCCATCTCGTCAACAGTAATCACTGAGCACAAAAATTGTCCTTCGAAATCGTACTGGCTGAGTAGCTCTTTCGCAACCTTCACACTTTCTATTTCTATCTCTATCTCTATCTCTATATCTTTATCGTTATCTTGCTCTTTTTCTTTTTCTTTCTCTTTCTCTTTCTATCTCTATCTATATCTCTCTCTATCTATATATATATATATATATATATATATATATATATATATATATATATCTCTCTCTATCTCTCTCTCTCTCTCTCTCTCTCTCTCTCTCTCTCTCTCTCTCTCTCTCTCTCTCTCTCTCTCTCTCTCTCTCTCTCTCTCTCTCTCTCTCTCTCTCTCTATCTATATATATATATATATATATATATATATATATATATATATATATATATATATATATATATATATATATATATATATATATATATATATATATATATATATATATATATATATATATATATATATATATATATATATATATATATATATATATATATATATATATATATATATATATATATATATATATATATATATATATATATATATATATATATATATATATATATATATATATATATATATATATATATATATATATATATATATATATATATATATATATATATATATATATATATATATATATATATATATATATATATATATATATATATATATATATATATATATATATATATATATATATATATATATATATATATATATATATATATATATATATATATATATATATATATATATATATATATATATATATATATATATATATATATATATATATATATATATATATATATATATATATATATATATATATATATATATATATATATATATATATATATATATATATATATATATATATATATATATATATATATATATATATATATATATATATATATATATATATATATATATATATATATATATATATATATATATATATATATATATATATATATATATATATATATATATATATATATATATATATATATATAT
>JAOTOM010002686.1:0-107500 GCA_034440615.1 Ashinkailepas kermadecensis
GTTTGTGACCAGGGCATCTCTCGCAAGTTTTCAGAAGGTGCGCGCATTCCGGCAATGAAACACACTGGCAATACTGCATAGTGCTGCGAGTTTGTGATTTATGTACCACTCTAAACGGAGGAGCCCATTTTAGGCAATATCGCCTCTAATTTAGGCTGAAATGCCTCGGTTTGATATGTGTTGACGCCGAAATCTATATCGTCACCATGAAATGCCCTAGCATGTTGCGACCCCCAGTCCTCTCATTTACTCGACGCCGATACGTTCACACCTGGCTTGACTGACGATGTTGTGGGCGCTGTATAACCTAGGAAGTTGATGCGCCCCTAAACCCCAATAACAACGACGCCGAAATCTGGTGTGCCATCGCCAAAATCGTGCTGCTCTGCCGAATATGGTGCACGTCTCTCGACATTCACTGAACTTTGCCGAATTGCCGGGTTAGTTGCCGACCGGCCTACAAATTACGTGCCGCAATTGTATGGTACACGATCACGTGCCCGCAGCACGTGAGTTTGATGGCCCGCTGGTTGCCCTCACTTGTCGACCGTTCCTGGCCGTTCCTTATGCCGGATGCCACTCGACTTGTGCTGCAATTTAAGTCAGTTTCAGACAAGGCGAACACGGCAATGCGAGGTCATGCAAATATTCCAGCAGAAAATGCGTTCGGAAGCCGGGTGGGTCCCCAAGCTCCAAAATTGCCCTCTCCCTCCGCCGAGTGGTTTGTCTCAGTACCGTCTGTGTTGTGGTGGGCGGGCAGAGGGTTCGGATGGTGCGGGCTCTGCTGTCCTGCCGGGGGTGTTCTGGCGGTGGTGTGATTTACCGGCCGACAGAGCAGCAGCTCTGCGGGTCGACGGTGGTGTCCTGAGCGGCGCCGGCTCGCGCTGCCGCTTTCTATCCTCGGCTGGTAAATTATCGCACTGTGCGCCGCTCGACTGGCGGCGCCACGCATCAGCAGAGGTGGCGGCGCATTAGCAATGCATTGGATTCACCCGTGACCCCTGCGGCGGACGTCAGGGTCAACTGGGGCAGGGTCGGTGTGCCCATGTTGAGGGTCAACTGAGGCGAGGTCGGTGTGCCCATGTGGAGGGTTAACTGGAACGGGTCGGTGTGCCCATGTGGAGGGTTAACTGGAACGGGTCGGTGTGCCCACGTGGAGGGTTAACTGGAGCGAGGATCAGTGTAGACATGCTGAGTGTTGACTGGAGCGGGGTCGGTGTATCCCATGTGGATGGTCATCCCGGATGTAGTTCGTCTTCTCTATTAAGAGTCGACCATGACCGTGCTACATGGGCCTGTGTACCAGTAGAAGTCGGAACGTTTTCCCGATTTGATATCCAGCTAACCAATCGGCGCCGCACACCTGTGCCAGCATCACCGTACCTCCGTATCCATCACTGTACCGCCATCTCCATCACCGTACCTCCGTATCCATCACCGTACCGCCATCTCCATCACCGTACCTCGTATCCATCCCGTACCACCATCTCCATCACCGTACCTCCGTATCCATCACCGTACCGCCATCTCCATCACCGTGCCTCCGTATCCATCACCGTACCACCATCTCCATCACCGTACCACCATCTCCTTCACCGTACCGCCATCTCCATCACCGTACCTCCGTATCCATCACCGTACCGCCATCTCCATCACCGTACCTCCGTATCCATCACCGTACCGCCATCTCCATCACCGTACCTCCGTATCCATCACCGTACCGCCATCTCCATCACCGTACCTCCGTATCCATCACCGTACCGCCATCTCCATCACCGTACCACCATCTCCTTCACCGTACCTCCGTATCCATCACCGTACCGCCATCTCCATCACCGTACCTCCGTATCCATCACCGTACCACCATCTCCATCACCGTACCACCATCTCCTTCACCGTACCGCCATCTCCATCACCGTACCTCCATCTCCATCACCGTACCACCATCTCCATCACCGTACCTCCATCTCAATCACCGCACCGCCATCTCCATCACCGTACCACCATCTCCTTCACCGTACCGCCATCTACATCACCGTACCTCCATCTCCATCACCGTACCACCATCTCCATCACCGTACCTCCATCTCAATCACCGCACCGCCATCTCCATCACCGTACCATCATCTCCATCACCGTACCACCATCTCCATCACCGTACCACTATCTCCATCACCGTACCACCATCTCCATCACCGTACCACCATCTCCATCCCGTACCACCATCTCCATCGCCGTACCACCATCTCCATCGCCGTACCTCCGTATCCATCACCGTACCGCCATCTCCATCACCGTACCTCCGTATCCATCACCGTACCGCCATCTCCATCACCGTACCTCCGTATCCATCACCGTACCACCATCTCCATCACCGTACCACCATCTCCTTCACCGTACCGCCATCTCCATCACCGTACCTCCATCTCCATCACCGTACCACCATCTCCATCACCGTACCTCCATCTCAATCACCGCACCGCCATCTCCATCACCGTACCACCATCTCCTTCACCGTACCGCCATCTACATCACCGTACCTCCATCTCCATCACCGTACCACCATCTCCATCACCGTACCTCCATCTCAATCCGCACCGCCATTCCATCACCGTACCATCATCTCCATCACCGTACCACCATCTCCATCACCGTACCACTATCTCCATCACCGTACCACCATCTCCATCACCGTACCACCATCTCCATCCCGTACCACCATCTCCATCGCCGTACCACCATCTCCATCACCGTACCACCATCTTCATCACCGTACCACCATTTGCATCACTGTGCCACCATCTTCATCGCCGTACCACGATCTCCATCGTCAGCAGGCATGCCCAGTCTGCACTCCACTACTACTGCTTGGTTTTCTCGTCGTAACCGATGCTCTGTTCAGATCGTGATCAATTGCACTCATTTCCGGTCGTGGTGGATGCCACTGCGCGTTCGAATTGTGCTGAGGGTCCTCCGCCCTGCTACTTACTGGCGATGACAGTTGCCCGCTGTACGCGAGATGCTGCAGCTCGGGGGCCGATCTGACCGGTGTCTCTTCTTCGGCCCGCAGCGCATCGGTCCCAGCATCCGCAGCGGGCCGGGCTTCTGCCCCAAGATCCACACCACCGTCCAGGGCACCACGCAGATCTTGGTGCCGTCGGGCAGTCGGCTCGACATCAAGGTCAAGGTGGAGAACATCGCGGTGAGTGAGCACGCGTGCTGGTGTCGCCGCTTTCGTGCCCGGCAGGGCTGCGTGGGTCCGTGTTTGCCTGCTGTATGTGAGTGTGATGCTTCCATTTGCCGAAAGGCAGTGCCTCCCTCCCCCTCTCACCGCGTCCACTCGTCCACAGCATTTGATTCGATTAGTATCCTCTTTTCGCCGTCTCCACTCGGCCACGATATCTGGTTCGATGTTATCCCGCCAATCCCCCCCCCCCCCCCCCCCACCCACCCTCCCTCCCTCCCTCCCTCCTGTCCGCTGAACTTTACCCTCTTCCATGTCGCCCACATCTCCTTTCTGTGTTCCTCTGACGGCCCACCTGTCGCCCACATCTCCTTTGTGTGCTCCTCTGACGGCAGACCTGTCGCCTACTTCGCCTTAGTGTGCTCCTGACGGCCTACCTGTCGCTTACATCGCCTTGGATTGCTCCTGACGGCCGACCTGTCGCCCACATCTCCTTTATGTGCTCCTCTGACGGCCGACCTGTCGTTTACATAGCCTTCGTGTGCTCCTGACGGCCGACCTGTCGCCCACATCTCCTTCGTGTGTTCCTCTGACGGCCGACCTGTAGCCCACATCTCCTTCGTGTGTTCCTCTGACGGCCGGCCTGTTGCCGACCTGTCACCCACATCTACTTCGTGTGTGCTCCTCTGACGGCCGACCTGTTGACCTGTCGCCCACATCGCCTTCGTGCGCTCCCCTGACGGCCACCTGTCACCCACATCGCTTTCGTGCGCTCCTCTGACGGCCGACCTGTTGACCTGTCGCCCACGTCGCCTTCGTGTGCTCCCCTGACGGCCACCTGTCACCCACATCGCCTTCGTGCGCTCCTCTGACGGCCGACCTGTTGACCTGTCGCCCACATCGCCTTCGTGCGCTCCTCTGACGGCCGACCTGTTGACCTGTCGCCCACGTCGCCTTCGTGTGCTCCCCTGACGGCCACCTGTCGCCCACATCGCCTTCGTGCGCTCCTCTGACGGCCGACCTGTCCTTCGTGTGCTCCTCTGACGGCCGACCTGTTGACCTGTCGCCCACGTCGCCTTCGTGTGCTCCCCTGACGGCCACCTGTCACCCACATCGCCTTCGTGTGCTCCTCTGACGGCCGACCTGTTGACCTGTCGCCCACGTCGCCTTCGTGTGCTCCCCTGACGGCCACCTGTCACCCACATCGCCTTCGTGTGCTCCTCTGACGGCCGACCTGTTGACCTGTCGCCCACATCGCCTTCGTGCGCCCCTCTGACGGCCACCTGTCGCTTGCAGCGGCTGATCGCGCAGGACCGATTCGTCTGCCAGTTCAACATCGAGGGGCGCGTCACTTCCGTGACTGCCTCGCTGCTGGGTAGCGTCATCTACTGCGCCGAGACAGAGTTCACCTACATGGGCAAGCAGCCCAACACCACCGCCGCCTTCGCCGTCATCTGGGGCAACAGCAAGCCGCTCGACAACCCCGAGCACGTCAGGGGTCAGTAGCCGAAGATAAATGGGTCATGTTACGGGCAAACGTGGTCGATTTACGGGCTGAGGTTGTGTGGAAGATACAAATGTCAGGTCATGTTCCGAAGGTTTGCATCGTTGAGACGTCATCGTTCGCATCGATATCGTTGTATCATCTAGAGTTGTGTCCGAATGTCTAAATCGGAGATTCGTTCTGCCCGACCTGACTGTGCGCTGTCCGACCCTCTGATGGTAGAATATCTTAACTTTCCGACCTCTGGCGGCGGACCGCCCGAACCCTCTGTCAGTGGACTGTCCGGTCCTCTGACAGTGGACGGCCCGATCCTCTGACGACCATCTGACGGTGGTACGTCTGAACCCTCTGCCAGTGGACTGTCCGACCCTCTGACGGTGGACCGTCCGACCCTTTGATGGTGGACCGTCCGACCCTCTGGCCGTGAACGCCAGAACCCTCTGACGGTGTACTGCCCAACCCTCTGACGGTGTACTGTCCGACCCTCTGACGATGGACTGTCCGACTCTGGCAGTGGACGCCAGAACCCTCTAACGGTGGACTGTCCAACCCTCTGACGGTGTACTGTCCGACCCTCCGACGATGGACCGTCCGACCCTCTGGCGGTGGACTGTCCAACCCCCTAACGGTGGACTGTCCAACCCCCTAACGGTGGACTGTCCAACCCTCTGACGGTGGGTTGTCCAACTCTGACGGTGAACAATGCAGCAGTGAATGAACTCTACAGTGCGGCACTTTGGCGGTCGCCGACGGGCGCCATCGCTCTTGCGCACCGACCTCCGTCTCCCCATCGCGGCAAATTGAATTTCACGACGGCCATTCAGATTAATTGTGGCAATGATATACGTCGGCGGCGAAGGCGCTCCGTTTTGTCACTGTCGTGGATGGCCGTGGACGGGCGTCGCGGACCGGCTGGCCGAGCATTAGCGCACTGCCGCGCCGATTGTCCATCGGCTCCAGTGAGGGGGGGGGGGGGGGCGTGGCCTGCTCGTGAGCCGGCGCTTGCACCTACTCACGAAGGGTTTGAAGTTGCCCGCTTCGGGTTTGGGCGACATATGGCTGTATACTGGCTGGAGGTGACCGACCTTTATGCTCACGTTGCTCTGGCTCGCCTGCCATGTGTCAAGTTTTGGTATGTTTCCGTTTGAACCGCTGCGCCGCCAGCTTTTAGTACTGGTGAACGCCGACGCTTCTTTGCGTACGCCACGAGATAACGATTTTGGGGTCGTGGCATCTCGGGCCATTTTTACCTTTCTCCAAAAGGAAATTCTTGATGTGATATGTCGCCGTTCCTGACAGCCAATATCTAGCTACTATGGCATCCTTGTAGATTACCTGTAGACGCAGTTCTAGGCGCAAAATGGCCCTGGTAGTCGAAGCGTCCATCAGCTCCAATTAATCATCGTCAGGTTTGTGAGTCTGGTGAAGCAATGCCACCGCCGCACGGGGTCTGGTGAATCGGTGCCGCCGCACGGGGTCTGGTGAAGCGGTACCGCCACTGCACGTGGTCTGGTGAAGCGGTGCCGCCGCCGCACGGGGTCTGGTGAAGCGGTGCCGCCGCTGCTCGGGGTCTGGTGAAGCGGTGCCGCCGCTGCACGGGGTCTGGTGAAGCGGTGCCGCCGCACGGGGTCTGGTGAAGCGGTGCCGCCGCTGCTCGGGGTCTGGTGAAGCGGTGCCGCCGCCGCACGGGGTCTGGTGAAGCGGTGCCGCCACTGCACGTGGTCTGATGAAGCGGTGCCGCCGCTGCTCGGGGTCTGGTGAAGCGGTGCCGCTGCTCGGGGTCTGGTGAAGCGGTGCCCCCGGCGTATGCCGCTCGTGGATCGAATGCTACAATGGCCATGTTTATTCCGCGCGCTACATGCGGCGAATTGTAATTCGGCTGGAATCGCTAATTTCGTGATGCGATGACATGCAGGGAGTCGTGTACACGAAAGCAGCCTGCATATTTGCCTGTTTGCTGGGCGTGTGGCCGCGGTACGCCGATTACGGTAGTTGTATCGCCGCTGGCTGCACACTCGCGCGTGTGTGTTTGTCTGCGGAACGAGGTCTGCACCCATCACTGGTTGTCCGGTATGTATATGTGTGCATGTTTGTGACAAGTGGACAGGTTCCATTGCTGCCGTACCCCACGTGTATATGTGTGCCTGTGTAAGTTGTGTACCATCCATAAGCGTATGCCAATGATTGACGCAGTCCCATTGCGTATCAGTACAACATGTCACGCAACACACGCAGCAAATGGATGAACAGCACGAAATAGCTCATTGTGAAAGGAAACAAAGGCGCAAACTGATGCGGAAAATAGTCCCTTGCTGAAGGCAAGGTGGTGTATGTGCATGTACGCACAACGACATGCTAACCGGCGCATGATGTATAAGGGGACGTGTTGTAAATACGTTCGTAGCAGCATTCACCCTGTCGTACAGCACATGAAAAGACCCGTGTGTCGGGCTGGCTTGTGTGGGTATCAAGGTCAGGCAGTGAGGTCAGGCGCTGGCAGACCATGTGATGGCAAGGCGAGTTGCACGGCACGCTTCATCCCTCGTAGCACAAAGTGCTCTACTGGATGTGTGCGATTTTAATCCTGGGAGATGTTCGCAGTTGATATGAATATCCACGCCACATGATAAATCGATGCCGTCGCTTGAGGAGCGCAAGATGCGTTACGGCAGCTCCACCCCAAATCATACGGGCACACTCAATCATGAAGCAGCGCTATGCGCACTCTGCTTCAATCATGAAGCAGCGCTATGCGCACTCAGCAGATCTGTATGATTCCGTCTGGGTATGTTGATATATTTTGCAAGGTCTTTCATCATGCTTGCTTCGGAAATCGTGGTATCGATGTGCAGAGGGGATGGACAAGAATGTGCGACCTCACGCCACGTTTGGACGAGAAACTTCATAGGCCTTAATGTATGTACGGTTGGCTTCAACAATCTGTTGAGACATGCAAAACAGTTTTCGAAATTAATGCAAATAACAGTTTAACTAGGAAATTGAGCGTAGTTTCAAGATATGTCGAAATATATCACACATATACGCATGTTTATGCGTAATTCGCTGACATGTTTATGCGTAATCTGATGACATACTATCTTAAAATATGCAATATGGTCGTGCAGAATATAATACCATAAGTCATAAAGGCTCCACATACTCTATTTCAGTCGTCTTAGTTTTGTATTTGGTGAGCAGAATTTCTTTCAGCCGCAGCTTCAGTAGAGGCAGGGGGTAGACATTTTGTGTTCCGTATATTGGTCATTCCACCTTTTTGATGTAATATGATCAAATTCTGTGAAACAAATATTGGGGAATTTTTTTTCTGCGAAACCCATCAGTACCGACATTTTTCCGTTTTACCCCTATATAAGCCCCCCATGAATTTAGCCAAAATTCAGGTCTCAGTTTTGGTGCTAGAGAGCTAATTTTTGGTATATTGAAGACGCAGACCCGAAATTTGGTCTTAAAAGGTGTGCTTCATTTTGAAATCTCTCAAAAATAGGCAACTGAAAATTGTCCATATCTGGCTTTGTTTGGGAGATATATCGTGCTCAAATCTGATTGGTCGAGAAATTGGGTAATTACCCAACTGAAAATATGTTTTGTGAGATCCTTATAGTCGATTTAGTGGGGGTAGGTAACTTCAAATTGGCCATATCTGGCTTTGTTTGAGAGATATAGCAATTTTAATACAGCCAATTAAGCTAATTAGTTTAATTAGGTGGTGGTGATGAATTTCGAATTAATCAATTATTTTTCGATTTTTTGTGCGAGGTATGATCAAATGGCAGCGATAAAAAAAACATGGAATCCGCCATGCACGAGCACAATTGCAAAAATTGACTCCATACCCCCGACCCCTAGCTTCAGAACCGATCTTCACAATGTTATTCGACGGGACGAGTAGTCTAGGTGTATGTTGCCCGTCTCACAATCGAAAGATTGTGGCTTCGAGTCTTACCTGTCGCTACTCTTCGCCCGCGACCAATCGGCGTGAGAGATTGGCGACGCTACATGACTCAACGGTCGACGTGTCGTAAAACCAATAACCACCAACCACTATGTTATTCGTCCGGGATATAGAAAGCGTACTCAATTATATGAAGTATTATTTCATGCTCCGAGGCTACCCGCAATTTTCTAATCAGATTGCATATTTCCTTTCTTTGGACAAGTATTTGTTCATGCTCCTTGGAAACAAGCCTTCAAACCTTGCGATCTGCTGAATTTTCGCGTCGGAACACGACGTGATGCTACAGATTCTCGTCACCCAGCCGCATCTATAAGAGCTGTATCGATGTGTTCAGCGCATGTGAGCTTGGTGTCCAAAAGAAAACAACGACCATGCATCTGTCGATAGTGCTCCAACCGATGCCCGGAAAGGATGTACGAAGTGTCAGATGTGCAAAACCTCTACAGGAGATTGGTTCGCGTTTGACTGGGTCAAGTCTGGTCTTCATAACTTGACGCCATTGATCAAGCTTCTCCAGATCTGGCTGGCGGACGGGCGTTTTGTGACTGAACCTTGTGATCAGTTGTGACGTTGTCGGTATGCAGCAACCAGCCGTTGGGTGTGTAAACAGGAATGTTGGCAACACAGTAGGCAAAACGCAGTGGACCCAGAATGCTACCTTTTGGCACGTCAGATGTCATTGGCCCCCGGTTCTGACTGTTTACCACTGAGGACTACACGTTGAGTGCCATCGCGATGGCTCTCAACGTGCTGGTGGCAACCACATCCAACCGACGCATCGGTCGGATGTGACTGGCGCTAGCTGAGTTCGCGACCGCTTGTAGCACAACGAAGGGGTCGTCAAATTTGAGGGCGAAGTAGTGGATGACAAAATGTACACGCGCTGTGTCACCTTGTGACGCGAGCACGTGTTTCAGAGTCGGTATACCCTGGACATGGGGTGTACCTGCACCATTTGGCTGTGATGCATGTGTGTAGGTCTGTGTAGGTGTGTTTGTGTGCCACGAGCGCTGTCTTGCGGTGCCGGTGCACATTGCACGTGTATGTTTATGAGAAGAGTGTATCCTGTGTATCTTTAAGTGTACCCCTGTGTATCTTTAAAGCATCACAGCTGTTCTATCGCTAGCGATGTTTTGCAGCGCTGGTGTGTATCTGTGTGTGTTTGTAACACTAAGGCGGTATTCCAGTGCTGCTATATGTGCACGTTTGTAACATTAAGCCCGTGTTCTAGTGCTTGTGTATGTGTGTATGTATATGTGTTTATAACACTAAGGCCGTGTTCCAGTCCTGGTGTATGTGTGTTGGTAACACTAAGCCCGTGTTCTTGTGCTGGTGTATGTGTATGTATGTGTGCTTGTAACATTAAGGCCGTGTTCCAGTGTTGGTGTATGTATGGGTGTGTGTGTTTGTAACACTAAGCCTGTGTTCCAGTGCTGGTGTATGTGTGTTTGTAACACTAAGCCTGTGTTCCAGTGCTGGTGTATGTGTGTGGGTGTTTGTAACACTAAGCCTGTGTTCCAGTGCTGGTGTATGTTGGTGCGTGTGTTTGTAACACTAAGCCTGTGTTCCAGTGCTGGTGTACGTGTGTGTGTGTATGCGTGTCTGTGTGTGTTTTTAGCACTAAGTCTGTGTTCCAGTGCTGGTGTACCGGTGCTCGCGCATGGCCGACAACTGCGGCGAGTGTCTGGCTCTGGACCCCAAGTTCAACTGCGGCTGGTGCCAATCGTCCAGCCGGTGCGAGGTGAAGAAAGAGTGCGGCGCCGCGCCCTGGCTCGACCGCAGCAAGCCGTGCCCCAACCCGCAGGTCAGTCACTCGGCCACTCCTCAAGCCGTGCCCCAACCCGCAGGTCAGTCACTCGGCCACTCCCCTCAAGCCGTGCCCCAACCCGCAGGTCAGTCACTCGGCCACTCCTCAAGCCGTGCCCCAACCCGCAGGTCAGTCACTCGGCCACTCCTCAAGCCGTGCCCCAACCCGCAGGTCAGTCACTCGGCCACTCCTCAAGCCGTGCCCCAACCCGCAGGTCAGTCACTCGGCCACTCCTCAAGCCGTGCCCCAACCCGCAGGTCAGTCACTCGGCCACTCCTCAAGCCGTGCCCCAACCTGCAGGTCAGTCACTTGGCCACTCCTCAAGCCGTGCCCCAACCCGCAGGTTAGTCACTCGGCCACTCCTCAAGCCGTGCCCCAACCCGCAGGTCAGTCACTCGGCCACTCCTCAAGCCGTGCCCCAACCCGCAGGTTAGTCACTCGGCCACTCCTCAAGCCGTGCCCCAACCCGCAGGTCAGTCACTCGGCCACTCCTCAAGCCGTGCCCCAACCCGCAGGTTAGTCACTCGGCCACTCCTCAAGCCGTGCCCCAACCCGCAGGTCAGTCACTCGGCCACTCCTCAAGCCGTGCCCCAACCCGCAGGTCAGTCACTCGGCCACTCCTCAAGCCGTGCCCCAACCCGCAGGTCAGTCACTCGGCCACTCCTCAAGCCGTGCCCCAACCCGCAGGTCAGTCACTCGGCCACTCCTCAAGCCGTGCCCCAACCCGCAGGTCAGTCACTCGGCCACTCCTCAAGCCGTGCCCCAACCCGCAGGTCAGTCACTCGGCCACTCCTCAAGCCGTGCCCCAACCCGCAGGTCAGTCACTCGGCCACTCCTCAAGCCGTGCCCCAACCCGCAGGTCAGTCACTCGGCCACTCCTCAAGCCGTGCCCCAACCCGCAGGTCAGTCACTCGGCCACTCCTCAAGCCGTGCCCCAACCCGCAGGTCAGTCACTCGGCCACTCCTCAAGCCGTGCCCCAACCCGCAGGTCAGTCACTCAGCCACTCCTCAAGCCGTGCCCCAACCCGCAGGTCAGTCACTCAGCCACTCCTCAAGCCGTGCCCCAACCCGCAGGTTAGTCACTCGGCCACTCCTCAAGCCGTGCCCCAACCCGCAGGTCAGTCACTCGGCCACTCCTCAAGCCGTGCCCCAACCCGCAGGTCAGTCACTCAGCCACTCCTCAAGCCGTGCCCCAACCCGCAGGTTAGTCACTCGGCCACTCCTCAAGCCGTGCCCCAACCCGCAGGTTAGTCACTCGGCCACTCCTCAAGCCGTGCCCCAACCCGCAGGTCAGTCACTCGGCCACTCCTCAAGCCGTGCCCCAACCCGCAGGCCAGTCACTCGGCCACTCCTCAAGCCGTGCCCCAACCCGCAGGTCAGTCACTCGGCCACTCCTCAAGCCGTGCCCCAACCCGCAGGTTAGTCACTCGGCCACTCCTCAAGCCGTGCCCCAACCCGCAGGTTAGTCACTCGGCCACTCCTCAAGCCGTGCCCCAACCCGCAGGTCAGTCACTCGGCCACTCCTCGCCTGCCCACCCTCCCTCAAGCCGTGCCCCAACCCGCAGGTCAGTCACTCGGCCACTCCTCAAGCCGTGCCCCAACCCGCAGGTCAGTCACTCGGCCACTCCTCAAGCCGTGCCCCAACCCGCAGGTCAGTCACTCGGCCACTCCTCAAGCCGTGCCCCAACCCGCAGGTCAGTCACTTGGCCAGTCCTCATCAAGCCGTGCCCCAACCCGCAGGCCAGTCCTCGGCGCTCACTCATCAAGCCGTGCCCCAACCCGCAGGTCAGTCACTCGGCCACTCCTCAAGCCGTGCCCCAACCCGCAGGTCAGTCACTCGGCCACTCCTCAAGCCGTGCCCCAACCCGCAGGTTAGTCACTCGGCCACTCCTCAAGCCGTGCCCCAACCTGCAGGCCAGTCACTCGGCCACTCCTCAAGCCGTGCCCCAACCTGCAGGCCAGTCACTCGGCCACTCCTCAAGCCGTGCCCCAACCCGCAACCCGATAGGCGTGTCTCCGGCTCCAGACTGGCGCTCCAGTCTGTCGGTAGACGTGTCTCCGACTCCAGACTGGCGCTCCAGTCTGTCGGTAGACGTGTCTCCGGCTCCAGACTGGCGCTCCAGTATGGCGGTAGACGTGTCGCCGGCTTCAGACTGGCGCTCCAGTCTGTCGGTAGACGTGTCTCCGGCTCCAGACTGGCGCTCCAGTCTGTCGGTAGACGTGTCGCCGGCTTCAGACTGGCGCTCCAGTCTGTCGGTAGACGTGTCTCCGGCTCCAGACTGGCGCTCCAGTCTGGCGGTAGACGTGTCTCCGGCTCCAGACTGGCGCTCCAGTCTGGCGGTAGGCGTGTCTCCGTCTCCAGACTGGCGCTCCAGTCTGTCGGTAGACGTGTCTCCGACCCCAGATTGGCGCTCCAGTCTGGCGGTAGACGTGTCTGACTGGCGCTCAGTCTGGGGGGGGTTCCGTCGGGTTTGGGGAGGTTCGGTTGGGGGGGGGGTGTTGGGGTTTCGGTCACTCGCCGTGGGGTGACGTGTCGCGGCTCGACTGGCGCTCCAGTTGGCGGTAGACGTGTCGCCGGCTCCAGCTGGCGCTCCAGTCTGGCGGTAGGCGTGTCGCCGGCTCCAGACTGGCGCTCCAGTCTGGCGGTAGGCGTGTCGCCGGCTCCAGACTGGGTCACCGCTAAGGAAACTTAGTGTGATCGAATAGCATATTTTTCGATATTAAGCGGCGGCGCACCTGCTCGCATTCCTTGGTACCTTCGGCTGGTGGCCCACCGCCGCGCCGGTTCCCGCGCCCACTGGTACCTCTAGCCGTCGAAGCTCCGCAGCATCAGCAGGGGGAGGCTGACCCCAGGACTAGGGGATGGGCGGCGACCGACCGTCAGCAGCCCTGCCCTCTGTGTGCGGCGACCCCAGCCATCGCGGTGGCTCGGGTGGCTGGGCACTGTAGCCGGCCGACAGTGCCCGCCGCACGAGCGCGCTGGCGTACGTAGCAGCCAGCGGTGGCGGACCATGTCGCCGGTGTTCCCCGGCTTCCCCGCCAGTCCGACAAATCCGTGCCGCACAGATTCGGCCCTGAACGGGGCGACCCGTGCCTTGTCGTTCAACGGCACAATGCCGGCCGCTCGCTTGGCGTACGCTGCCGGTCCGCGGCGGCCTTAGCCGCTGCCTCCGACCGGCGCTGTGACCGTCGTACACCACCCACTGTCTTCGAATCGGCCTGGCCACAACGGCCCCCGCGGCGTGGGTTCCGGGCGGGGTGATCCGTGACCTGGGGTGGTGGACAAGTGGACAAGTGACGCCTATCAGGGTTACATCCGCGGCGAGCGTCTCTTCAACGACGCCCTGCACCGGATCGCGAAACATCGGACGGCTCCTGCATGCTCGACCTGACCGCGCTCCCCCTTCGACAGGCACCCTCAGCCCCGCCAGTGCCGAACGGGCAGCAATCGATCGGGACCTCCGCGCAGCTCTCGACGGTCTCGGGGCGGGTGGGTCCTCGTGGGGGCCTCTGACCTGGCGCGCCCGCGGGGGCGGGTTGCCGCACGGCCACCCGTAGTTCGCCTGGGCCCCGCCAGGCGGCCCCTGGCCCGGTTGCGCCATCACGGTATCCTTCCTTGGCCGACGTACGAACATGGCTGCTCACTGTCCATCATGTATGCTATTTTCCAGAAGTGGGTATCCAGGGTCTCCTGTGCCTTCGGCGCCCGCCAGGCCTTGGTCCTCCGGCCGCGCGAACTTTACACGACCAGCGATCTGGGCCAGTTCCCGCCTGTGGCGAGCGGCGCTGCGCCACCGCCGGGCGGGCTCGGGCCGCCGCACCGGTACGGACCGGCGCCGGAGCCGTGCATTCGTTTCCAGCTGGGGTTCTGTCCCTCGCCCTGCCCCTACGATCGCGTGCACGGCACCGCCTCTGCCCGCCCAGGTGTCGTCCCCGCCTGAAGTCCGCCACGGACGCCGGCCTGTTGGTGCCCCCACGCCGGTCTGGTGGCGGCGTCTGCAGGCTCTGCTGGCTCGCCACCGCCTCTCCCCCCCCCCCTGGGCGTCGTGGCCAACGTTCGCGCGGGCGCCGATATCGGTTCGGGCCCTCGCGGCAGCGACGACTGGCAGGTCTGCCGTGTCCGACGGGGGCGTGGCCGACGGGGCGGGGGTGGCCCCGTCCACGCTCTGGCTGGAAATGATGCCCGTGTTCTTGTCTGCCGCTGCGTGGTCCCACCGGTGGCACGGCCTCCGGGTACAGCTGTTTGGTGATGATATGGCAGTAGTCGCCGTGTGGCAGCGTGGGTGGTCCGGTGAAAGCCGCACCATGGCGCTGCTCCGGCTCCTCGCCTTCCTCGCGACGTCGCGCGTTTTCCCGCTCGATATCACATATGTCCCGACGTGAGATAACGGCGCGGCGAATGCTCCGTCTCGCGGTGAACTGGCTCGATTCAGCCGCTTGTGCCCCCACTGCGGCGTGTCTCAGCCCCCTGCCTCCCACGTGGGAGCAGTGTGTCCGCGCACCGACCGCTCACGCGTCTGGCGTGGCAGGTCTCGCCTTGCAGGGCGTCGGCCGCCCATCCCGTACCCCTGCACCCCTCCCCCGAACTCATCTGTCAATACACGTTCCGTTCCCCTTGGCCGTGTTTGCCGGTTCTCGGTGGCGATAATTAAGCTCATACCGGGCCGCCGCGACTGGGACGACCGGCCAGCGACAGCCAAGACAAAGCCACATATGCACGGGGAGGCGCCGAGCATGAGAGGCGGCAGACGTTAGCTTCTCGTAAAGCACTTCTGCAATCTGTCGACAGTACCTGCAACTAACAAAGTCGTTTGTAGCGGCTGCTATCTGAATGCCCACTGCAGTCGATGCGTCCTGACCCACCCCCGTAGCGACCGCTGTCCGAAAGCAATCAACATTTCGAAAGCACTGTGACGGCGTGATGAACGATTTTCGAATCAGTTCCCCTTGTTAGGCTGTCCTGCACGTTGAAGGTTTTCTGTCTATCCTGTCCGTGTGTGTCCTTATATAGAGCGTGCTTATTTGCGGTAGTCATGGGAGGTTGCAAGCCGTAACGACCATAGAAGAGCTAGGCTGATCCGCTGATTGAGTGATGATGTACATCTCCTGCGGTTAATTTCATCTAAATATATCTGGTTGTGCCATTGCTGATATTTGTTTGCACCACGGAAAGGTTCTCTCGCCTGTAAACGGCGTAATGTTCGCCAGCCGAAGGCCTATACTTTGGAAAATGTTATAGTTCGAGTGGAGATGGATATTTGCTCATTATATTTGCATCCAGTGTAAGTGGAATTGATCGGTGGCATTGTGACTGGTTCTTCTGTGAAGTCGTGTACCAGTGCATTGGAAGCAAGTGTTGTCCTGTTGTTCAAATCACCGTTCTGATTGTATGTACCACGACGCGGTCGCTGTCTGTCGAGGTTTATGTCCCTCGACGCCAACTGGCATCAGGCATTTTTCAGTTCGAACGCAAACCAGCACCTCACATGCCATTACTACTTTCCCATCAGCAATACATACACACACGCATATATATGAACACACACACACACATACCACATCGTAGCTCCACCACTATTTTCGTCATCGTAAATGCACACATACACGCACAGACCTTTTTAGTGCATTGTCACCACGCGCTACAATATGGCTCCACCGTGTGCGCCATCGCCATCACACATCTCCACAAGCACCGATTCCCGCTCACTACAGCCCATCAACACCACCACTGCAGTCCACGGTGCGTCGGCTCCACACACTGCAGCGCCACCCACCGCTGTGTCACCATCAGCGTCACGTTCATCGCTCCCTCCCACGTCGGCAGATCACCGACTTCAGTCCCAAGTCGGGGCCGTACGAGGGTGGCACCAACATCACCATCACCGGCATCAACCTGGGCAAGACGTTCCGCGACATCTACGACCAGGTGACGGTGGCCGGCGTGCCGTGCAACCCGATCGAGGCGCTCTACCGCAAGACGCGTCAGATCGTCTGCGAGGTAGACGGCCCCGGCACCAGTGAGGTGAGAATCCTCCCGACTGGATGGGGGGGGGGTGCCAGGGGCACCAGTGAGGTGAGACTCCGCTGGACTGGAGGCCTGGCAGGTGTGTGTGGGGGAGGGGGGGTGAGTGGTGCAAGGGGAACCAGTGAGGTGAGGCTCCGCCGGACTGGAGGAAGGCAGAGATGTGGGGGGAGGGGGTGCCAGGTGCACCAGTGAGGTGAGGGTCTGCCCGACTGGATGAAGGCAGAGATGCGGGTCCGCCGGTCTGGTGGCAGGGGCACTAGTGAGGTGGGTGGCCGCCGGTCTGGAGGAAGGCAGGGATGGGGGGAGTGGTGCCAGGGTCACCAGTGGGGTGAGGGTGCGCCCGACTGGAGGCCTGGCAGGGGTGTGGGGGTGGGGGGTGCCAGGACCACCAGTGAGGTGAGGCTCCGCCCGACTGGTGGCAGACAGGGGGGTGGGGGTGGGGGGTGCCAGGGGCACCAGTGAGGTGAGGCTCCGTCCGACTGGTGGCAGACAGGGGTGTGGGGGTGGGGGGTACCAGGGGTACCCCAGTGAGGTGAGGGTCCGCCCGACTGGTGGCAGACAGGGGTGTGGGGGTGGGGGGTACCAGGGGTACCCCAGTGAGGTGAGGGTCCGCCCGACTGAATGGAGGCAGGGATGCCGGAGGGTGAGTGGTACCAGGGGCACCCCAGTGAGGTGAGGGTCCGCCCGACTGAATGGAGGCAGGGATGCCGGAGGGTGAGTGGTACCAGGGGCACCCCAGTGAGGTGAGGGTCCGCCGGACTGGAGGCAGGAAGGGATGTGCCAGGTAGGGGAGTAAGCGGGTGTGCGAGTGAATTCATTAAATGAGCGAATACACGGGTTAGTGAGTGAGTGACTGAATAAGTGAATGAATGAAGGAATGAATGCGTGAGTGAGTGAGGTAGGAGGAGACAAGTCGTCGTACAAAAATGGAATGTAATTGGGAGGTACGGTATGGTTTTCCAATTAATTCGGATATGTCGTGGTGGTGGTGAAATGTAATCGCAATCGTTACGTCAATTATCAGGGAGATATTGTTAAGTTTTATCAAGTCTGCGTGAAGCAGTGCACACGTTAAGTAAGTGCAACTTAAGTTTCAAGACGAAAAGAAACGCGTTTAGCGTGTCGGGGAAATAAAGACTGAGGCTAAAATTCCTAGCGAGTCTGTTTTGTACCACCATCATTTATCAGTGATACCTGTGGTCTGTTTGTACCACAGTTCGTCAGTACTACCTGTGTGAGTACCACACCTCCACCTCCGCAATGTTGACGTCTCTGTGTTGATTGTAATACCGTCTACTAACGTCTCCGTGTGAAGTGTTGCGCCTTGACATGAATTACCTATTGCCAATTGTGTTTGGACCGGCGGATTGCGTGAATTATAAATTTCCTTCGGAAGATGCTTTATTTGTATTCTCTCCTCTCAACTAACAAAGTCGTTTGTAGCGGCCGCCAGCTGAATGGCAACTGCAGTCTATGCGGCCCGTCCCCCTCCCCCCCTCCCCCTCCGTAGCGGCCGCTGTCCGAAAGCAGTCAACATGTTGATTATTATGATTGATTGAGATTCAGTTGATATGACCACTCAACATGTTGTTGATTTGATGGCTAGTGTTTTGACCGTCTTCCTCAGTGCTGCCGGTGGTGATGTGACCTCATAATAGACACTACACTGGGTTAGGCACTACATAATAGATACAGAGAGAGCTTCCTCCCTCTGTATCTATTATGTAGTGTCTGACCTCGTCCCCAGTATTGCCGATGGTGGTGTGACCTCTCCCTCCCTCTGTCTGTTGTGTAGTGTCTGACCTTGTCGCCAGTACTGCCGGTGGTGGTGTAACTAACCTCTCCCTCCTTCTGTCTGTTGTATAGTGTCTAGTGTCTGACCTATAGTGTCTGATCCCCAATACTGTCGATGGTGGTGTGACCTCTCCCTCCTTCTGTCTGTTGTGTAGTGTCTGAC
Organism: Ashinkailepas kermadecensis; assembly: GCA_034440615.1. Classification (NCBI taxonomy): domain Eukaryota; kingdom Metazoa; phylum Arthropoda; class Thecostraca; family Neolepadidae; genus Ashinkailepas; species Ashinkailepas kermadecensis. The sequence goes on from JAOTOM010002686.1 coordinate 18,454, forward strand.
CGTCTCCCTCCATCTCTCCCTCCCTCTGTGCCTGTTGTGTAGTATCTGACCGTCTCCCTCCATCTCTCCCTCCCTCTGTGCCTGTTGTGTAGTGTCTGACCTCATCCCCAATACTGTCGATGGTGGTGTGACCTCTCCCTCCTTCTGTCTGTTGTGTAGTGTCTGACCGTCTCCCTCCATCTCTCCCTCCCTCTGTGTCTGTTGTATAGTGTCTGACCGCCTCCCTCGGTACTGCCGGTTGTTGTGTCAACCGTCCCTCCCTCCCTCCCTCCCTCTGTACCTGTTGTGTTGTGTCTGACCGTCTCCCTCAGAACTGTGAGTGGTGGTGTAACCTCTCCCCCATGTGTATCTATTGTGTAGTGTCTGAGCTCGTCCCCAATACTGCTGATAATGGTGCAACTTTCTCTCTCTCTCTCTCTCTCTCTCTCTCTCTCTCTCTCTCTCTCTCTCTCTCTCTCTCTCTCTCTGTCTCTGTCTCTGTCTCTGTCTCTGTCTCTGTCTCTGTCTCTGTCTCTGTCTCTGTCTCTGTCTCTGTCTCTGTCTCTGTCTCTGTCTCTGTCTCTGTCTCTGTCTCTGTCTCTGTCTCTGTCTCTGTCTCTGTCTCTGTCTCTGTCTCTGTCTCTGTCTCTGTCTCTGTCTCTGTCTCTGTCTCTGTCTCTGTCTCTGTCTCTGTCTCTGTCTCTGTCTCTGTCTCTGTCTCTGTCTCTGTCTCTCCTCTGCCTCTGTCTCTGTCTCTGTCTCTGTATCTGTCTCTGTCTCTGTCTCTGTCTCTGTCTCTGTCTCTGCCTCTGCCTCTGTCTCTGTCTCTGTCTCTGTCTCTGTCTCTGTCTCTCTCTCTCTCTCTCTCTCTCTCTCTCTCTCTCTCTCTGTCTCCCTCATTGCGATCGGTAATAGTGTGGCAGCTTCCTCTCCCTGTACGTGACGCATCATCTGACCATACCCCCCCTCCCATCCCCAGTATCGGAGCGCGCCGGTGGTGGTGCGCGTGGCCAGCTTCCGCGCCCAGTCGAACGCCAGCTACGAGTTCGTCGACCCACTCATCTCACGAATCGAGCCGTCGCGCGGGCCGCGCTCCGGAGGCACCCGCCTGCGCATCATCGGACACCACATGGACGCCGGCTCGCTAGTGCGCGCCCACGTCGACCGGCTGCCGTGCGAGGTGCGCGAGCGCGCCGCCACGTACGCCGTGTGCGTCACGTCTGCGGCGCCGCGGCCCATGCAGGGCCGCCTCACCATGACGTTCGACCGGACGGAGCGGCAGCTGTCCGACCAGCTGTACACCTACGTGGAGGACCCGCGCGTGCTGGACGTGACGTCCGGGCCCAGCCCGCAGTACAAGGTGCCCAAGGGCGTGCCGGCCGGCGGCGTGGCCATCACCGTGCGCGGCGAGAACCTGCAGTACGTCCAGCTGCCGCGCATGGCCGTCCAGTACGAGGGCAACCAGTTCGTCAGCGTGAGTGCCGCCCAGGCGGGGCAGAGGGGTGTGGACCATGTTGTGTCCCTGGTGCGAAGTCTGAGCTGCTCTTGTCGTGGATAGTGTGCAGGATGGAGGAGTGATCTGGGTCGACGTTTATCTCGTGCGTTATGGGAAGGGTGGAAAGAGTCTGGGCTGTGTTTGATCCGGTGCGTGATGTGGATGTAGGATGGGTCTGAACTGTTATATCTCGTGTGAGATGTAGAGGATGGGGAGGGATCGTAGAGCTATATAATCCTATTGGTGATATGGACAAGGTATCGGTTTTAGCTGTACTTTGTCCGTGAAGATGTGGAAGGAGAGTCGTGTCTGGCTATAGTCATTGGTAGTGGTGTCGACGGGCTGTTATGCTGTGTTTTAATAGACACCACAGCAGCCGTGCCCAGTGGTGTGGTGTGGGTATATAACGGTCGTCCAGAGGCCCCCCGCAACAGGCGTGCCTAGTGGTGTGGTGTGGGTGCATAACGGTCGTCCAGAGCCCCCCCCCCCCCCGCAACAGCCGTCCCCAGTGGTGGGATGTGGGTATATAACGGTCGCCCGGTGTCCCCTACAGCAGCCGTGCCGTATCATCAGCGGAGAGCTGATGGAGTGCCGCTCGCCGGCCATCCCCACCCACCAGAGTCCGCGACTCATCGACCCCAACCAGCCCGAGGAACTCCACTACGGCTTCATCATGGACGAGGTGAGCGCCTGGCTCCCTGCCGCTCCTCCACAATGTGGTTGCTCGTCGGCACGTGTGTGCGTCGCGCCGGTCTGGCCTTCCCTCTGGCGATGCGCCATCAATTCGATTGTGCCGATCCGTCGGTATCGATTGTGCCGATCCGTCGGTATCGATAGCACCGTTGCCGTGCGGAGGCTGAAGGTACGCCACGTATCGTAGCCGTTCCTTGGATCGCCTGTTACCCATAATGCAATGCCTACCGATTGCGCAAGTCTTGCTTCGTCCTGTGTTTGCTTTCGTCGAGTAACTCTTGTGTGTTTAGGTTTGTGAACATGAGTTTGGTTTGAATGGGCTGGCGTTACCGCGATGCGAATGTCGTATACTGTAGATAGGCAGTCGTTGTCGCGTCGTCTTGGCGGGTGCCGTAGCAGCGTCGTTCGTCGACATGGCAACCGACGGGCCGGGATGACGTGGTCGCCATGGAAACGGCTGCGTGTGTCACAGGTGCGGAGCGTGCGCAACATCTCCAAGGAGAGCAGTGGTCGATTCAAGCTGTTCCCAAACCCCGTGTACACTCCGTTCGACGACGAGGAAGGCATCAAGTACTACAAGAGCGACTACCTCACCATAAACGTACGTACTGCCGTCTGGGGTGCCGTTGAGGAGGGCGGTGTCGGTTCGTTTTTGGAAGGGTAGAGCGGGCAGTGTAGGTGTAGTTCTTCGGTACTGATTTAGGGGAGATGGGTTGGTGTGAATGTGTGCACGTAGGTTGAAAATCGCGAAGAAAGTCGTTATTAGTAAATTGTGTGGTTGTTCCAAATTGGGGAATATGAATTTTGGGAAAAGTCGCATCGTAACGGCAAGACTTGGTATAGCAGCTCTAATATCCACCTTACAGCATTACTCCCTCATTCGCATGCTTGCTGGTCTGGGCTGTTACGGTGAACAGGATTTACGTGTGCTGTCGTTTTAAACAGTGCCATGGGCGTTAGCATTTGGTTTAATCACCATATTTCGGAACGGTTTGTTTCATATGTTCCGGTTTATATCATTCGCAATCGGTAGCTCCGCTTTCAGGGCCACCTGGCACAACTATCAGTGTTCCATTAGACCCCAATAACTAACCAAGTAGCTCTGCTTTTGCCGCAGCTAAGCCTAATCCTCTGGAAACTTCTTGTGGTAGCAGTGTTTGCCGCGTCAGTTGTTGCCCATCTGATAGCCTGTTGTTGTCTGCTGCTGTCTTCAACGGCGCTCCCACTAAGTGGCCTACTCTCCAAATTAAACCTGACAGAATTAGGCGCGCTCGGAGCAAATTTGAGAGAAACTGTTTGGTATGAACTGCTCGTAACGCAAACACATTTCTCGCCGTCGGATAAGTTTGTGCCAGTCTAAAGTTGGAGTAGCTGAGCTTGCTCTTTCCAACACAGCAATTACCGGATGTGAAGTTGGTCGCTGTGTTGCGCTGTTTTGACGTTTGTTGCTGTGCTGTGTGGCAGGGCAAGGATCTCAACTGGGCGTGCAAGGATTCGGACGTGACGGTGCGGATCGGCACTGAGTTCTGCAACGTCACCTCCTTGTCTCTCAGCCAGCTGACTTGCAAACCGCCCAAGAAGGCGCCTCTCGCCATCGGCAGCGACGGCCAACCCACCGACCGGGAGCTGCCGCAAGTGGTGGTGAGTGCTGCCGCCGGTAGATGTCAGCGCGGTCGCGTCATTGCGGATCGACTTGCGACTGACTCCAGGTGTTTTGATTATCGTGGAAAGTGAGATGGCTGGTCGCGGCTTCTCGCTTGCCGCATTGTTCAAGATACTAGTCACGAAGTGTCGCGTTGCGTGGCCGCTGGCACGGGTGGCATGCCGGCGTTATCTGCGCGTGACGATCGTCGCGTCGCGACCGAGGCCGCTGCTGGGCGGAGCGACGCTGACCGGCTCTGACGGTGTTGTCGGCAGGTCAGCATCGGCAGCCGACTCAACTACACGATCGGCCGGCTGTCGTACTCGGCTCTGACGCCAGCGGGCGGCACACTGCCTCAGCCGGTAAGTATGTGTTGTGACAAACTGCCGGAGGCTCGGTATATGTCTGTTGTATATCTCAGTGTTCAATTCTGGATACTGGGGCTACTATGGTTCCATTGTTGTGGAATTAACGATAGCTTCGCGTGTATGTATGCTTATCCAAGTCGTTGTATTTCCAATCTGCATTTCCATGTTTTTGTTGTTGTTGTTTTGGCCTACATTGTCCGCCCAGATATTGATTGACCTTGCTTATTTTATTCAACATCATGATGAAAAGTGTGTTGTGAGTAAGTGCAAAACTGCAATGCGACGGAAGACGAACAGCTGGAAACTACATTTAGTGTAACCAGTACGCTTTGTTCGTTTGTGCAGAAACGTCTCGATAGCTGGGCCCGGATGTCACGTCCTTGGTGCACGCTAACCCTAATTCTGTTCCAAGTCTATGTTTAAAGGATTATCTATGATTTGCTCCCGACTCATGAGCTATGATTCGTCGTCCATATCATCTGACCAGACCATATGAGCTCATTCTATATGTTTTACCAGGAGCATTGCATGCCAGTTTGGTGTGGATGGTGTTGCGATGTTGTGGGGTGCAGCGATGCCCTCAACTGGCATCGCCGTGACTATCGACAGTCCTGAGCTCGTCGCTGGTGTGGCTGATGGCCCGCCTACTCCGTCATCGTCCCGGGTACGTCCTCAGGACTGGGAACGGCCCGGACCGTCTCCAGCCCTGAGGATAGCACCGCCATCATCCAGCACCGACCTCGTCCTTGGTGAACTCGACCTTGACCTGCCCGCCTGGAGCCCAGTATCGCCAGCGCCACCTCAGTCGCTCAGTGTGGTCCGTGGGGCCGCAGGCTTACGTGGCCGTGCCACACAGCGCCATTGTCACAACCTGAAGATGATTCGGACCTTGAGCCCGGCTGTACCCTAGGTAGTTATACTACCTAATACCCTGCAGTTTGTATTTATTTTCGTCTCGATATTGTTAAATATTTATCCTGCCTGGACCTGATGCTGTCGGGTGATTACCGCCACAGAAGAGCCCTGCGTGCTCGTCTGAGACTCAACACGACCTGTTTCGACCTGGCCAAACTGATGTGACCTGGGACCTCACATCACTGAGCCCGATATAGCCTGACCTGTTCTCGGCTGGTGGTAGCCACCGCGGAGACGTCCACAATCCATTTTATGGAATCGGTTTGTTAAATCTCGCAAATACAAAATACACCCGCCCATCTCAGCCACTCAGCCTGGTCTTACTCTACCTGACCTGACCTGACCTGACACGGACAGGTGATTATTGGCGTGGCGGTGGCAGCCTGCCTGCTCGTGTTGGTTGTCATCGCCATTCTGATCGCGTACAAGCGCAAGTCGTCCGAGAGCTCGCGAGTGTTGAAGAACATGCAAGAACAGATGGACGTGCTGGAGCTGCGCGTTGCGGCCGAGTGCAAGGAAGGTGGGTTGCAGTCTGGGATGTGAGTTTCGGCCTAGAAGATGATATTCCAGTGATATTCGTCGTGCTTACCTCATAACACAATGCGCAGTATTTGGCACTGCCGGTATGTAGGAGACGTTCAATGTCGCTGACACTGCCCCCTAGTTTCGAGGTACGTTACTGTATAGCACAGATGCAGTTCAACTAAGGTTGTTATGGGCGCTGTGTAATCAGTGCAGCTGATGCGCCCAAAGACCCAAGTAACAAATAACTTACCAGCTGTCGCTGTATGGCGGGTGCTTTGTGTGTGCTGACGCGGCGTTCGTTCACAGCCTTCGCTGAGCTGCAGACGGAGATGACAGACCTGACCTCGGACATCATCGGCATCGGCATCCCGTTTCTCGAATACCGCTCCTACTGCATGAAGATCCTCTTTCCCAGCCAGGAGGACCATCCGGTGTTGCAATGGACGAACCGGCCCGACCTCCAGCGGCGCGAGAAGGGCCTCCGGCTGTTCGGCCAGCTCATCATCAACAAGACCTTCCTGCTGCTCTTCATCCGCACGCTTGAGAGCAACCGTTACTTTAGCATGCGCGACAGGTGAGACTTGGCCCTGCAGTGTGGATGAGGAGAGGTTGAGGGGGATTGCAGTGAGATCGGGTGACGCGGAATGGTTCAGGCAGTGGAAGAGGTCTTGGTGACGGTCGCAGGTGCAGGATGGTGACGGGGCCTGGGTATGGAGTGGCTCAGTCCGGTAGCACGGCTGAGATAGTCTGACAAGGCCTGGCGGTGTCAAACCCGCCGATCCCCTCTGAAATAGGAATAGATCGGTTATCGGTCCTCAGTCCAAGGCTCTCGTACATGATGCGATTTGCATGTCAAGTTGTGTGCTAAGCTGTTCCGTTGAGATACTTGGTACTCTTCGAAATGCAACTTCCCAGGTGGGAGATTGGCCTACCGTTTTAGATAACGGGCCCTGACATGGCCTACGCGGGAATATGGCTCTGCCACATTCCATGCATCTGCCACGTGCCTGTTAGGTTGGAAGCGCCTCTTGGTGAAATACCGAGTTCAACGGGCTACGTTCAGGCTGCACCATGATGCCGAGCTCAGTGCAGGACATGTTAGGCTGCGTTGACATTGCTGGTAGCGGTGTAGCATCTCCACTTGAAATGCAATTCACCTTACATGCACAGTTGCTGGATGAACCTAACGAGCCATGCTTTGGTGAGCATGGTAACTCAACATGTTGACTGTGCAGTGTAAGATGTACTGATCTGACACGACCTTACCGACGAAGTGAACACTGTTTCATAGTGACTGCTCTGGCAGATGACTAACCCGACCTGGCAGGGAGGGTGAACGTGGTCTCTCAGTATCCCTACAGTATCAGATAACCTGATCTGACCTGATCTGACCTGACCTAACCGACAAGATGAACACCTTGTCTCACCATGGTGACTACAGCGGCAGATGACTGACCTGACCTGACGTGACCTGACATGTATGGTGAACGTAGTGTCTCAGTAACCCGGCGGTATCAGATAGCCTAACCTGACCTGACCTGACCCGACCGGCAGGGTGAACGTGGCGTCGCTCATCATGGTGACGCTGCAGTGTCGGATGGAGTACTCGACCGACATCCTCAAGACCCTGTTGTCAGAGCTGATCGAGCGGTGCACCGAGGGCAACGGGTCGCACCCCAAGCTGCTCCTAAGGAGGTGACGCTCGCCCGCCAGCTACTTGACTCGGCCGCCGCCCAACTATCTTTTTTCCTCTTTTTGGTCGGGGATGTACAGTTCGCTCCTTCCATTCGTTTCCGGGCTAATCACCACTGCAAGCGAATATTCGCAGGTAGTTGGGGGTGGGGGTGTACAGCTTGCTCCTTCCATGCGCTTCTGGACAAACCTTCACTAAGCGAGTGTTTGTGGCCAGTTGGGGGAGGGGTCCTGTTCGCTACGTATTGTTGATCTGGAATTGTGTAGGCTTTCTGAAAGTACCGTGCTTTTATTTGTGCTCTGGTTACACCTGTCCATAGGTATTGTACTGCTGTTGGATGTGCTCAGTTGGGCGATGTGTTTATTCCGCTGTCCTGCCGTACGCTGTTTTGCTATGCTCTGATGTTTTGTGCTCTATCCATTTTGTCCATGGGGGCTTCACGGACTAGGCACGGCAGCCTGAGGAGCGTGCGCCAGATATGCCCCGTGTGGTGTGAGGGCCGTGGTAGCCTGTCCGTGTTGGCTCGGCTGTCGTGCTCTACCGTGCGCCAGATATGCCCCGTGTGGTGTGAGGGCCGTGGTAGCCTGTCCGTGTTGGCTCGGCTGTCGTGCTCTACCGTGCGCCAGATATGCCACGTGTGGTGTGAGGGCCGTGGTAGCCTGTCCGTGTTGGCTCGGCTGTCGTGCTCTACCGTGCGCCAGATATGCCCCGTGTGGTGTGAGGGCCGTGGTAGCCTGTCCGTGTTGGCTCGGCTGTCGTGCTCACCGTGCGCCAGATATGCCCCGTGTGGTGTGAGGGCCGTGGTAGCCTGTCCGTGTTGGCTCGGCTGTCGTGCTCTACCGTGCGCCAGATATGCCCCGTGTGGTGTGAGGGCCGTGGTAGCCTGTCCGTGTTGGCTCGGCTGTCGTGCTTACCGTGCGCCAGATATGCCCCGTGTGGTGTGAGGGCCGTGGTAGCCTGTCCGTGTTGGCTCGGCTGTCGTGCTCTACCGTGCGCCAGATATGCCCCGTGTGGTGTGAGGGCCGTGGTAGCCTGTCCGTGTTGGCTCGGCTGTCGTGCTCTACCGTGCGCCAGATATGCCCCGTGTGGTGTGAGGGCCGTGGTAGCCTGTCCGTGTTGGCTCGGCTGTCGTGTCTACCGTGCGCCAGATATGCCCCGTGTGGTGTGAGGGCCGTGGTAGCCTGTCCGTGTTGGCCGGTGTCGTTCCGTGCGCCAGATATGCCCGTGTGGTGTGAGGGCCGTGGTAGCCTGTCCGTGTTGGCTCGGCTGTCGTGCTCTACCGTGCGCCAGATATGCCACGTGTGGTGTGAGGGCCGTGGTAGCCTGTCCGTGTTGGCTCGGCTGTCGTGCTCTACCGTCCCTCAGCGGACATTTATGGACATAGTCGCGTCCGTCCGTGTGCGTGTTCGGCCCTCCACACCCGGCCGCGCTCCTGACGCGACGCCTGACCGGCCGCCGGTGCCGCCAGGACGGAGTCGGTGGCGGAGAAGATGCTGTCCGCCTGGTTCACGTTCCTGCTGTACAAGTTCCTGCGGGAGTGCGCCGGCGAGCCGCTCTACCTGCTATACCGCGCCATCAAGCAGCAGGTGGACAAGGGGCCCGTGGACGCCGTCACCAGCGAGGCGCGCTACTCGCTCTCCGAGGAGAAGCTCATCCGGCAGCAGATCGACTTCACTGACATGGTCAGTGTTCGGGCGGCCGCGACACACACCGTGGTGGTGTGCGCGGTCTCCGTGGCATCGTCACGGATCGCCGTTGGTGTGGATGAGGCCTGGCATTGGGGACGTGGGTGTCGCGAGCGGAGGCGCAGCCAAGGCCCCCCCCTCTTAGCGGGCGCGAATGATCAATTCTGGTCGAAGCGCCCTAAAGCCCAAATAACTAACTAACTGCTGTTAGCAACCAAAAATGCACTAGATCAAACAAGAAATGTGAGATTTTCACGCAAAACAATAAATTTCGGTGCGCTGACGGCATTCTCTGTTGCATCACATCTTTTAGGTCACCCTCTCCATAAGAAGATCCTGTGTGGGCCACTGGTCGCGAGCGTCTGTTCGCCACCATCTGCCGAGCACGTTCCGTCTGCCGCCGCGCCCCACGAGGGGGTGGCTGTCGTCACCTCCCTCGCCGTTTCACTCCTGATTGAGATAGAGCCACAGAACAAGCATTAGCGTGTTGTGGGGAACGACAAGGGTCCATTGGTGCTGTTTGTATGCTTCCGGGCAACCATTGCCCCTCCTCACCATCCCCTAGATGGAGGCGGTCTAAGGCCAAAATTATCGAACGCGTCGGTCATCAACAATTTCGGTCGAGCTGCAAAGTCTATTGGGGAACGAGCCGAGAACTGGGCGCCGGAGAGTACCTTAGTTCCGCGCAGATATAGCAACACTCATTTGTTCTCCAAGCGTGCGCGTGGTTAATGGGCCAGGCAAGGCAAACTCTCCCAGTTCACGTGAAGTGTGATGTACAATGGCTTATGAAGGCCTGGGAATAGTTCCTCCGGTGAGAAATGAGACCCCAGGGATGGCAATGGTCGCTAGATTTGAATGCAGACCGTAAAGGAATGTCCCAGGATGCACGCATTGCTGAAAAGGTTAACTGTGGTCACTGGTCTTGGACGGCCTTGACCTTCATGTCTTGGGAAGGTTGAGATGGCGTGATCTGCGAATAATCACATGAAACGTTCAGTCATCTAAGTGCACTGATTAAACAGGCAAGAGTTGCGATTTCAGCAAAAACGCATCAAGCATGCCTCCGGAAATGACGTATAGGTCGGTGTCGGAACATGACCTGACCATATTTTTCCGAGCAAAAATGCACAAAGGTTCACAAACCATCTTCCGGTGGTCGCGATAAAAACGCTTTAGGTGGTTCTTGGTCCCCTACTCCCACGAATGGAGAGGGTTAGCACGAGAAGCTGATTGAATGGTTTTGCCGCTACCTGTGAGGTACCTCTTTTAGGTTACGGACTACTGTTATATAGACACGGATGACATATGAGCGTGATGACTTTGTTGTTAAGTCAGTGGAAGACGTAAATCGTCGGTCCATGTCAACTTGTGCGCACTTTAAGGACATGCGGGCGTGGCGCCGAAATTGACTTTTAGGTGCATATCTTCCTACACGCGGCAGAGCATGTCTTCCTCCCCGTGACAGGGTATGTCTTCCTCCCCGAGGCAGAGGATGTCTTCCTTCCCGCGGCAGAGCATGTCTTCCTCCCCGCGGCAGAGCATGTCTTCCTCCCCGCGGCAGAGCATGTCTTCCTCCCCGCGGCAGAGCATGTCTTCCTCCCGGTGACAGAGCATGTCTTCCTCCCCGCGGCAGAGCATGTCTTCCTCCCCGTGACAGGGTATGTCTTCCTCCCCGCGGCAGAGGATGTCTTCCTCCCCGCGGCAGAGCATGTCTTCCTCCCCGTGACAGGGCATGTCTTCCTTCCCGCGGCAGAGCATGTCTTCCTCCCCGCGGCAGAGCATGTCTTCCTCCCTGCGGCAGAGCATGTCTTCCTCCCCGCGGCAGAGCATGTCTTCCTCCCCGCGGCAGAGCATGTCTTCCTCCCCGTGACAGAGCACGCGTGCCGGGTGTTATAGTCGTATTTGGTGTGTTGGGTAGGTTCGGTGTAGTTTGTTAATTATTGGAGGATGTCCTGCTCCAAGTTATCCATAACGTTTTCCGACTAGCCTACTGTGTACTGTGGCTGGACGGTGTGATGTGAATATTCCGCTGTGTCCCGACCTGACCAATCTGTGCAAACCCCGACCGCAGACGTCCTCCCCATCACCCTGCGATGCCCCTCCGCTCCTGTACTGGCCCGGGACAACCTCCTGACGGCATTGTCGCCCATCATTGCAGCCTCGCACAGTGCCTCTTCCACCCCTCCTGAGCCGGACTGCTCCCACACTGACATACTGATCTGGCCATGGGCGCCTGTCCGTCACCTCACAGCGCCACTGTCGCCGTCGCCCCAGGCTGTTCCGACCTGACCTGACCTGACCTGACCACGCCCGCAGACGGTGTACGTGTCGATGCCGACGCAGACCATCTACGTGTCGGGCCTGGACCCGCACCATGACAACGTCGACATGCCCGTGCGCGTGCTCAACACGGACACCATCAGTCAGACAAAGGAGAAAAGTCTCGACTTCATCTACCGCTCCACGCCCTTCTCGATGCGGCCCCGCAAGGAGGACCTCGACCTGGGTAGGTCCCGACGTGCTAGCCTCGTCGGCCGTCCCCGAGGTGGCGGCAGCAGCAGCAGTTCAGATCAGTGCACCCACGTGGAGGCTGCAGTTAGGATCAGAGCTGTATAGGCTGGGTTTGTAGGTGCCGTTTGTAAATTTAGTGCACTGGGAACTCCCAACTTGCATAATTGTGATGAGCAAGATTCTGGTTATGATAGCAGTTCTTCCCCTCATAGAGTTGAACGGTCCAAGAAAGTCTGGTATAGCTGCCTATCTAATACAGTTGATTTTACGTAAAGTCACAAGCAATCAGACGTTCAGTTAGAATGGTTTTGTTATTGAAGCTGGTTAGATTTGGGATCTTCCGAGTCCACTCGAAAACAGTCATCACAAGATACTGGAAAGCGATCTTTTTAAAAGTTTAGCTGGGTCTGATCAGCAGCTGGCGAGGCTCTAAGCAAGGGTATACTGGGCTTGTGACTGCAAATGGAAATGGGACAAGCACGTGTAAGCATATTACAGGCATCCACACAGCTGCCCGCCTAGTAAGCACTCAGCCGCAAAATTATATTGTTGAACGTCTGCTGAAGTCGGCCATGTCACTGCGTGTGAGAGACTTGCTGGCTTCACTCTGTCCTTCGGTACGCTACTTTGATACCGACACGGCAACCGTGCGACGCCTATTCTTGACTAGACACGTGGCTGACGAGACATGTGGCTGGCTGAGATGAGTGGCTAGCGAAACGACGTATAAGTGGTGTGACTGGCGGCGCACTCGACACACATTTGCGGGTGGTGTGACCGATGGCGAGTGGTGTGACTGACGGCACACTCGACGCACATTTGCGGGTGGTGTGACCGATGGCGAGTGGTGTGACTGACGGCACACTCGACGCACATTTGCGGGTGGTGTGACTGACGGCACACTCGACGCACATTTGCGGGTGGTGTGACCGATGGCGAGTGGTGTGACTGACGATACACGTGTCGGCAGAATGGCGCACGGGAAACTCTGGCCGACTGATCCTCTACGACGAGGACTCGACCACAAAGGTGGAGGGCGGCTGGAAGAAGCTCAACACGCTGGCACACTACCGCGTGCCGGACGGCGCGCTGCTGACGCTCGTGCCCAAGCAGAACTCGCTCTACAACTTGAGCATCCCGTCGGAAAAGTCCGACAAGTCTCACAAGTACGAGACGCTCAACCTGACCAAGCACGGGCCGCAGAGTCCGCCTCTCAGCCGCGCCATGAGCCCGCTAAACCACGAGAATGGCGTCAAGGTGAGCCACCCGACACCAGGTGAACCACCTGCCACCTTCCAAGGTGAGCCACCTTCTGTAGGTCAGGGCTTGGCGTAATTATTGGTGTTGGCAACATCTGATTCGACCACGTTTATGTCATGCAACGGTGTACACCTAATGCTAAATCGTGAGAATTATTAGTGCATTTTCTGGAGAATATATTCAGAAGTCAAGAAGGAGGGTGTGGTATACTCTAATATTGGGGGGGGGGGGGCATTCGTCTTTTCTTTAAAAGAAGCTTGGTGTCCTGAGCAAATTCAGAGATTGGATAATCAAATAGTACAGGGCCACTGTTAGGAATATTAGTGTTGCCTTACGATGCAAAGGCTGATGATGGATGCAAAGCAGCTTCCTTGTCGATGGCCTTGACATGGCCTATGATACTGTCCTGTCTCGGTACATCTTATGTCGTGCGCTCAGGATAGGAGCGGAAATTGGATTCAAATAAAACGTTTAGTTGTGCCTATTTGCTCTTTCTATTTTCGTGAGCATGCAATAGTTAATCTTCCCATGACACACTGTGCCTCGTCACACTGTGCCACACTTTGTCGGCAAACTTATCACTGACCGTCACAGTCCGACCATATGTGACTCATCTGATCTCCGTGGGCAAGCCTGACAGTATATGACTTCCTCACGCTCTTATCTTCATCTGCCCTTCACCTTCGTGAACTTATGTAGCACCTCTTGACCTAATCCGGTCTGGTGTAGCCCATTTAACCTTGTCTGGCCATGCCATCCGTGGACATATCTGGACGGCGCGTGTCTCGCCGTCTCGCATGTGACCATGACCTCTGTTGTCAGGTGTGGGCGGGCTGTGACCTCCCTTCTGACACTGTCTGACCGTGACCGCTGTCGGCAGGTGTGGCACCTGGTGCGCCACGCCGAGTCGGAGCAGCGGGACGGCGAGCGCGGCAACAAGATGGTCTCGGAGATCTACCTGACGCGCCTGCTGGCCACCAAGGGCACGCTGCAGAAGTTCATGGACGACCTGTTCGAGACCATCTTCAGCACGGCGCACCGCGGCTCGGCGCTGCCGCTCGCCATCAAGTACATGTTCGACTTCCTCGACGACCAGGCGCTCCAGCACGACATCATCGACCCGGACACGGTGCACACGTGGAAGAGCAACAGGTGAGACCCAGGTCACACGTTGAGGAGCAACAGGTAAGATCCGGGTCACACGTGGAGGAGTAGCAGATGAGACACTGGTCACACGTGGAGGAGTAGCAAATGAGACACGGGTCACACGTGGAGGAGTAGCAAATGAGACCCGGGTCACATGTGGAGGAGCAACAGGTGAGACCCGGGTAATACGTGGAGGAGCAACAGGTGAGATCCGGGTCGCACGTGGAGAAGCAACAGGCGAGACCCGGGTAACACGTGGAGGAGCAACAGGTGAGACCCAGGCCAAACGTGGAGGAGCAACAGGTGAGACCCGGGCCAAACGTGGAGGATCAACAGGTGAGACCCAGGCCACACGTGGAGGAGCAACAGGTGAGACCCGGGCCAAACGTGGAGGAGCAACAGGTGAGACCCAGGCCACACGTGGAGGAGCAACAGGTGAGACCCAGGCCATACGTGGAGGAGCAACAGGTGAGACCCGGGTCACACGTGGAGGAGCGACGGGTGAAACCCGTGACGCGATGTGTAGACAGGTGACACGCCGTAGAAACAGGTGAGATCCGCCACACGACGTGGAGATCAGTGGGACACCTGGGTCACACGTGGAGAAGCTATAGATTTGGTCTGGGAAATTATGTACACGTGAAAGAGGTTGGTTGGTTGGTTATTGGTTTTGCGACACGTCGACCGTTGAGTCACATAGCGTCGCCAATCTCTCACGCCGATTGGTCGCGGGCGAAGAGTAGCGACAGGTGAGATTCGAACCCACAACCTTTCGATTGCGAGACGAGCATCTTACCCCTAGACCACTCGTCCCCACGTGCAAGAGGTTGAGGTGGCGCGGTTGGACTAGTGGGAACGCAGAATGGGGACCGGGATTGTTCGGACATGCGTGCCGGACTTGGAACGCAACACAGACTATAGCATACCAGCTGGGCGCGAATGATCAAAACTGGTCGAAGCGCCCTAAAGCCCAAATAACTAACTAAATAGCATACCAGCGGAGGAGTAGCAGTCCAGGCGCACGACTTGGTTTTGAGCACGTGGCACATGCGAAAGAAAGCGGCAGATCAGGAACACGGCCACGGGGTGGGAACGTGATGCGGTCCTGTGCACAACGGACTCCCGATCGAAAGCATCACAGGCCACGGGTGGACGATGCGGCCTTGCACAACAAACTCAATGAACAAGCGGCAGATCAGGAACACGGCCACGGGGCGGGAGCGTGATGCGGTCCTGTGCACATACAGGAACTCCCCAGGTGCGCATGGGCGCGTAGTAGCCCAAGTGGTCGGCGCGCCCTAAAGCGCCAATCCACCACCGCCACCACATCTCCAGGTGCGTGCATGGGAACCCGATAGGCGGCATAGACATCGAGGCCGATTCTGGGCCGTGGAATCCGGGGACTTGAAGTCGGGGGAGGCATTGCGAGTCGAGTTCCGGGTGGGTCCGGAAGAGCCACTACCGATCATGGACGATCACTATCGGGTTTCGGCGGAAACTTGACGTAAAGCTAGTCACACGAACCGATCAGATCATTTTTTCCGCTTACCCTGTTGTATTGGCACGGACCAGACAGGAACTAGCTTAATCACTTAATTCTTCCCAAGTTTAGATGTAGGATTAATGAGACAAAAATGGCAATTAATTTGCATCGGCGGATAGATTGAAAAACATTCAGTGTTCATGTATGCTATTCCTTGGTCTGGGAATTCGAACAAGTTCTGAGCTAATTTAGAATGATCTTGGTTCATCTACGAGATTGAGCTCTGCAGCTGTTAATTATTTATGTCTTATTTAACACTTCAAAAGGCATGAATTTTTGTTTCAATTGCACTTGGTATTCTATTTTACGTTAAATTTCCGATTCGGTTTGTTTTCCAATGAATGGATATGGGCGCGAATGATCAGGGGCTGTTCGAAGCTCCCTAAAGCCCGAATAACAAACAACAAATAAGCATGAAATGAATATGTGGTATCATGCGTTGATTCGGGTCGCCAGCGTTTATGACGGGAATATTCCGAGGCCGACCGGCCACGTCACCGATACTCTCCAAATTGTGCTTAGTTTGTCGTAATGGTCGTGTCCTGGCGTAATTAGTGACCCGCGATCTGATGATTGTGCTGGACGTATAAGTTTCAAGGCTGCCGACATACCAAGGCTGATAGGTTGATACGGCTTCCCAGAAGTAAGATATGTTGGTAGGGAAGAGAAGCTAAGACATTGATAAAGCTTCCCAGGGGTAAAATCTGTGGGTAGCGAAGGGAAGCTAAGAACCCAACTGTGGCCTAAAAACCACTTCATGGGTTATTTCTGGGCTGCATTTAATGAACCTCCATTGTCGTAATTAAGGAGTTGGTTTAAGATACAGCCTTAATCCTTCAACATATTTTAGAAATGCATATAGGCAGTGCTTCCCGTCTGCACTTTGCCGGTCGTGTCGAAGTCAGTTACAAAATATGATAATTGAATTATGCTGCGCTGCAAGTTCCCGGAAGTTTTCCTGCTTCTGGAGTGCGAAGTTGTGAAAAGAACAATTCTCCCTTGCGGCAGACGCTCCGCAAGTAGGAGGCAATAGTGTGGTGTTTGTAAATGATATTGCACCATTTGGTTTGCCGGTTTTAATTTATTCAACGGATTATTGTTCACGGGAAGTAAGGGTTCGGTGTGATGGTTTCTTTTTCAGTTGAGTTTCCTGAGGGTAATCCCAAGAAGCGACGTAATATCAGTGAAATGGTATAACAGCATCGCTTTTCGTTTGGGGAAAGCTGTCTTCGAGCATTTTAATGGCTTGTACTGAATGTTTTCGGCCAGAAGAACCAAGTATTGAGCCCAAAACATGCTTCTCTGGGAACATTTTTATCATTTCAAGTTCTGTAATAATGGTGTCGATACAGAAGGGAACAGGCTTTTATGCTATGATGCTCTTTTGCAATTAAAAATCATGGGTCGTCTTATAGCTAATGTATTCTGGTGTGGCAAGGGCTGTGAAGAAGTACTAAAAAAGAAATGCTTGCTACTTTCCCAATTCCTCAGTTGTGACACCCCACAACCATCTGCGCTACCAAGCCTCATGATGAGAAATTACATTAGTTTGCGTCATGATGCATCATATACCTTATCTTGTGGAAGCGCGCATCAATTCCTTTTCGGACCCAGAGTGCCTCAAGCTGTGCTGTGGAATAAATGATCTGCACGAGGAAAAGTAGACACTCTGTGGCTTGTCGCCCACGGCGATATTGTCCGCGAGCTGTAGCACCTTAGCCTGAGCTTTAAACCTTAGACTGTGTGGTGACGTGTGCTAATGATGTCGTTCGGTGGGCTGGTTGAACCCCAATGAAACAACGTCTTTGTTGGTATTCGCGAAGTTGGTACGATTTTGTTTTCAAAACAGAAGAATTTGTGTCTGCCGTCCAAAGAAGCGTTTGACTTTATATTCAGCCCACACATTTTTGTTTCTTCAGTTTGGATTAGTTTCAGCGAAACAGGCGAACAACCTCAAGAGATAAAGTTAGCGGCGTTTTACGACGTTCAGGTTTGCACGTGCCTGCCTTCTCGCGGCAGCTGGTTTCGCTGCAGCTGGTGGCGCTGCAGCCGGCAGCTGGTGAGGCTGCAGCCGGCAGGTGGCAGCTGTTGAGGCTGCAGCCGACAGGTGGCAGCTGGTGAGGCTGCAGCCGGCAGCTGGTGGCGCTGCAGCCAGCAGCTGGTGGCGCTGCAGCCAGCAGCTGGTGAGGCTGCAGCCGGCAGCTGGTGAGGCTGCAGCTGGTGAGGGTGTAGCCGGCAGCTGGTGAGGCTGTAGCCGGCAGCTGGTGAGGCTGCAGCCGGCAGCTGGTGTCGCTGCAGCCGGCAGCTGGTGATGGTGTAGCCGGCAGCTGGTGAGGCTGCAGCCGGCAGCTGGTGAGGCTGTAGCCGGCAGCTGGTGAGGCTGCAGCCGGCAGCTGGTGTCGCTGCAGCCGGCAGCTGGTGAGGCTGCAGCCGGCAGCTGGTGAGGCTGCAGCCGGCAGCTGGTGTCGCTGCAGCCGGCAGTGGTACCGCACGCGACCGGAGGACACGACACGGCTATTACCCGACATGATGACGTGTCAGCGTGACGGTCACGCCAGCGCACGTGACGCACCACCGTTACGGGCTGAGAGGCGTCCACTGTAGCCTTGCGCTACCCAGCATTCGCCTATTGTGCGCAAGTTATACAGGTTTTGGTCGGCATGGCAATTTAATGCCAATGGTGTTTGTCTGTGCGCGCGCTTCAGTTATTCCGTTTGCAATTTATCCTGTTTATACTTTTATGTAACAGACAGATCGGACGAAAATTACACTTCTAGGTCGCGGTAGCTCAGTCGGTAGGGCGTTGGACTGTTGATCATAAGGTCTTCAGTTCGAATCCCATGACCGACGGGATTACCGAGTCCACCCGCGACAAATCGGCGTGAGTGGTGGTGACACTCTGTGACCCAGTAGTTCAATGCGTCGTAAAGGAACCCAAGAAAAATGCAGTTGCAAAGAAAACTGAAAACAACAGGCGGCTGATCCCAGCAGCCAAACATGTTTGACATCGGCCATCATCAGCAGTCTAGTGGTACGCTATCTGATTGAGCACTGAGCCGGCCGGAGCGGGCCGTATGGAATGTGGGATCGCGCTCCAATACCCTCCGAAGTGGGCTGGCACATCAATTAATGTGACGGTATTACCGTGTTGTTGCGCCATGCAATCCTACAGAGTGCTATCGACCATCTTCTTCGACACGATTTCAGTTCACGCAAGATTTTGCCGTCGATCGACATCTTCCAATTAAAGTGGATGCCTGCTGACTGTCGAGCGGCACGCCTGGCCGACGCTGCTGTGGAATGTGTGGAATCTGATTTGACGGCAGAAATGGCGGTATTTGATGGTTCGCCTGCGAAACTGAATCATACGTTCATGACGTCAGTTGCTGAATCAGCTAATTATACGCATTCCTGGCGTGAAATTTGTTTGGAAGCCACGGATAGCAGTAGTCTAATTATAACGTCTCAGGTGGCAACTGCAAGGTGCTGGTTTCGTGTCCGAATTGCCACTAGGACAATGCTTATTTCTGGCACTTGTGACTAATGTAAGGTGGAAGGTGGGTAACGACTCACCTGACTATGACTCTCCCCTTCGACAGGCCGCGACCGCAGACTGCGAACGTCTCGTGGAACAGGCCAGGTTCGTCGACCGCAGCTGCTCAGTGTGCTCCACACTGGCCTGGTGTGTACTGTATGTGATGGTCGGCCAGTTGCCGCCGCCTCAGCGGAGCCTCGTTCTGACGGCCACCCGCGCGCGCCGTCGGCGCGTTGTCTGACTCGTGCCGTCTGCTGTCGCCAGTTTGCCGCTGCGCTTCTGGGTGAATCTCATCAAGAACCCCAACTTCGTGTTTGACATCCACAAGTCGAACATTGTCGACTCGTGCCTGTCGGTGGTGGCGCAGACATTCATGGACTCGTGCTCCACCTCCGAGAACAAACTGGGTACGTCCGTTGGACAGCCGTCGTGCTGGTGCGCAGATTCCTGCGGTCCTCCGGGGAGGAGGGAAGAATTCCTCCTCTCTTCCGTCTCCTCTCCCTCCACTCCTGCCCTGGTCCTAGCCTTAATGACGCAGCCAGGCCATTACAGCTACTCCTCTTGACGCACTCTTCCGGGAGAAACCGTCAAGGATTGAGACGAGACTTTGCGATAGATAGCAGGTTTATCCAGTTTTGTGAGAAGATTGCTGTGGCAACTGCGTGTCGCGACCGCTGGCCCCAGCGTTGCTCGTTTAGCTATCTGTCAGCCGTGGTCGCGTGGTCGTGGTGTAACCACCCGAGCACGCTGGGCTGGTAGCCGAGAGGTCTGTGGTTCGATTCTAGCCTGGGGAACATCACAGGCCCGAACACAGCCGGTAAGAGACCACGCCGCCGCTCTGAATGAAAAAAGAAACTCATTCGATGCCTTCGTCAGATCAGCCACGCTTTGAAACTGCCCGCTGTCGACCAGTAATTGTCGACACGCTGTGTGACACTCGTGGCCATTGTTTCTGTCAGTCAGCACGGAGGCCGAATGTCTCGGACTGACTTGTGCCCATGCCTTCCGGTAGGCAAGGACTCGCCATCCAGTAAGCTGCTGTACGCCAAGGACATCCCCATCTACAAGGAGTGGGTGACCAAGTACTACGACGACATCAGTCGGATGCCGGCTATCTCCGACCAGGACATGAACGCCATGTTGGCCGAAGAGAGTCGAGTAAGTGTCGCCCTGACCCGGCGTGGGAGTTTTGTTTCGAAATCTTGGATTTGGAGAGCAGAATTTCGGTGCAATGCAATTCGTAGAAGTTAATTTTCCAGCCGTTTCTCTCACCAGAAACACCGTTTTGTACTTCTCAGCGATTTGCTGGAACTATTATCGAAGGGCATGAACCTAGCAATCATTTCAAGCATCACCATTGGATCTTTCAGCAAGAAGGAAGCGAGGATAATGTTCCCGATGACAAAATCCAGTACGGTTATTTGTTCCGACCCTTCCCCGGACCCCGCCAGCCCTTGCCTCACGGTCTGGTGACGTCACGCGGGCACTGCGCTGTGTTGTGTTTCGCTTCGCTGCATGGTGCATCCAGTAAGACCCGTGACTGCGTGTTCTGCGTCAGTTGAAACCGAAGGGAGATTCCAGCTAGTGGTGTGTTGTAGGTGGGTGTGGTCGGCCAGGAGAGTTTGGTATGGCTCGGACGGTCATGTTCTGGCGTCCGGAACGGCCCGTTTTCTGATGGGTAGCAAGGGAGAAAGGTCGTGGTTGGGTGAATAACCCCCGCACCACCAGGCGCGTAGTTTTCTGAGAAGAACCAGAGCACGTATTGCCGCATCATTACTCGGCTCCATCGGATTGTAGGCCCATTTGACGGGTTGCAGTACCCCGTATGGTGATCAGTACGATGCAGCGGACTGCAGATGGACCACCTTCAATGCCCAAAAATACATCCTTCATAGGATGTTCGGTACTTTTGTCTATTTTTGAAGGAGATGTTGTTGCAAGGCTGAAGTATGTTGCACACAAAAGCAGCCAGCGTGCCAATTTCCTCCCGTAGATTTCATAGGGCGGGAACGACGTTCGTATGTGTAAACGCGTTCGTTTAAGTATGTATGAATGCAAAGTTCGAAATTAAAATGTTCATTGCCGTATAAATGGAGCTTTAAATCTTCAGTGTAGAACGTTGGATGTTGTTCATGAGGTGTATATCTATTTTAGTGTCGATATCGTCTTCGATGCTGCAATATATTGCTCCTCACTGTCCGATCAAGAGAGTTTGCTGGGCTATCTGGGCTTGACATATCGTAAAAGTTAGCGGTGCCCGCTGATGAGTTTGTGCGCTACTTTGTAAGAACTTTGTGATAAGCTGTTTATTTTCTGTATTGATTTACAAATTCCATTAAGTTGTTTATCCGCATCAGAGGGATAGTTCTCATAACAGCCTCATGATAAAAAGTGTACATAGATTTCTGTCGTGAATTATCGTCTGAAATGCAAAAATTTCGCGATCTGACGTTGATGGCGTTGATGGCGTTGATGGCGAGGCCATATTCCAAGTAGCGATGTACTAGGCTGGGTATGGCTAGGACATGGTCGGCTGAGGTAACTGGATCGAGACTATCGCGTGTAACTCCACTGACGCTCGGACTCGGGAGAGGTACCGATGGAAATGTTGCCCACCTTGCGTTCCTCTGCTCATGGATATGGCGACGGCCGCAGGTTCTCCCGGGTGGGTCCTATGAAGATCTCCACATACAATTTGAGCATCCACACGCGGTTGATTCAGTGTTAACCGTGTTTGTATTGAACCCTTCTCCCGCCCCGAGTCGATCGGCCTAGGGAATGAGGAAGGAAATTATAGGTAGTAGGAAGAAATTATAGTTAGTAGGAAGTTCCTCGCAGCTGTTCTGAGATACGGTAGGTTGTAATATTGTAGAAGCCTGCATTTCCACTGACGCGGGCAAAACGCCCGCGAAGAGCTGAGCAGTGAACGGTGGGCAAACGGTCGTAACAGTGATTCGACGTGATGTGTAGCGGAAACTGGCTGTGCGTTCTACTTATTGTGGGGTGGGGGGGGGGGCACCTCGTCTAAAGTCGACTGTTGATGTTCTGAGGGGAGCCTGGTGGGAACACATATTGAGTACAGCAGAGCTGCTGTATGGAGTCAGTGATGAGGGGCCTCATCAGTCGGTATCAATGTACGACATGCGTGATATGATTTATAATTATTTCATACGTAATGCCAAAGCTACTGCAGTATCTTCGTTCTCGGTTTATATTTGTAATCTCAAGATCATTGGCGTTCACTTGGGCGTTGCAATTTCCTGGTTGTGTGATATGATAGTGTCAGATATTGTCCCAAACATCCAGGTGATTACCTCGCAGCTGAGCATTACCGGCAGGTAATTTGTTATTGATTGCGTCCGCATCGCCGGCAGTCAAACATGAATGCCACTGGGGAATGTACATGAGAGTGGTAGACGTGCGTATTAGTGGGGAACCGCACAGCTATGACTCGAAATTAATGGATCACTTGTTCTTGTGTGTTTGTTTCTGCAAGATTGCAATCAAAATGCAATCAATTTGCCCACGAATGGTACATTGCGGTAGCGGTAATAGCTGGGCGACTTGTGCTTCGGTATAACCAATAATGCTTAGTTCTTGCGCTATCATAATTGCATCAGTTGATTCATGGAAGCCTGCAGTGTTTCGTGCTAGCATAATTTAGCAACTCCCAGAAACGCTAGATAATTGTGTGTTGTGACGGCTTGTTTCAGTATTCTTTCTTGCTAATTGTGTCGTGACGGCAGAATTTGAAATGCTTGGGTGCGCTGTGTCAGGCAAGGCCACCTTATGTCATCATCGCACATCATGGAAGTCATATTCACAGTCGGTAATGCCACCCCCAATACACGCCTTACTGAATTATCACCGTCAACGTCATGATTTTTCACGCCGACGTGCCAGGTAGCGTCATAACCCAGATGAATACTGCTGCAAAGACGCTATGAAAGCACAAGCACAAGTCAAGGCACACGAAAGTAAACATGTGAGCTTCCTCCCTGTGCCCCATGTGGTGGTGAGTGGTTGCGTCCCCGTGCAACACGTGCCGTGTATCGCCAGTGTTACCCAGGAGATGTTGGCTGACCCCCACCCGTCCCCAGCTGCACCAGCAGGAGTTCAACACGAACTGCGCGCTGCACGAGCTGTACGCGTACGCCAGCAAGTATAGCGAGCAGCTGACAGCCAACCTGGAGGAGGACGAGTTCTCCAACCGGCAGCGGCTGGCGCTAAAGCTGGAACAGGTCGGTACTGGGTCAGGTCAGGTCACGGCGTCAGATCGGGTCAGGTTATGGGGCGTGTCGCAGTTGGGTCGGCGAGAAGCGGTGACGGCACCAGCAGGTGTTGACTCAGAGATGTCTGGAAGGCGCGTAGAACTGACGAAGCCGTGTGTGGCGCGTCGGACCCCGTGTACGTTTCCGTAGTGTTTGTGGGTGAACGCTCGAGCTCGATCGATTGGTCCCGCCTCAGGAGTTTCCTAAGTTGCGTGTCACGTGCAGCGGAACGTTGTACGGATTGGGCCAGAATGTTCAGCAACAGTTCAGGGTCTTCTTCATATCACACCGTATCATGGTTCTTCAGCAGATGGACGTTGAGCTTTCCACATCAATGACAATGTAAAATCGATCGACTGATCCCGCCTCAGGAGTTCCCCAAGTTGCGTGTCACGCGCAGAGGAACGTTCTCCAGATTAGGGACAATGTTCAACGACATGGGCGTCTTCTTCATATCACACTGTATCATGTATTCGGAGTCCTTCATCAGATGGATGTTGAGCTTTCCACGTCAATGATAATGTAAAAGTAGCACAAAGCATTTGCATATTGCGAACCGCTAAGGGCTTGTCGGGATGTAGTGATATTATTGCCTATAAAACACTGACAAATCAACGAAGATTGAATAAGCGGGGACTGGATGCATCATTAGCATGGGATGGTAGACGATTTCACGCGTGTGCCGCACTGAAGGAGTGAACATGTGGCAAACTCAGTTCGGTCGCGGACTCCGCAGGTATCAGTCAGTTCGTGTATCATTGGGCTAAACAGGCTAAAGAGGCTGAGTAGTTAAAGTGGCCAGACGAACCTTTTGTGTGAGGAAGGTTTTGAATGGAAATGCTCCAAGTGAGAACGTTTGGTGGAACTGGATGCCTAGTTTCGTTCGGGCAGAAAACTCGCTGAAAGATTGCCGAGTTAGTTCCGGTGCGTTCTGACGATTTTTGCCTTGTCTGGTTTTATGAGTCCGGCTTGGGTAGTCTCCAAATATACCCTCATAATCATTACATCTGTAGTTGTTTGGTCAAATGTGTCGAAGTTACAACATTTCGTGGAGGGTAGGGAGCAATTCACCTTACTTCAATACATGCAATGCAAAGCGTATATAGTGAATGGCTAAGGTGCCAGAAAATTAGAGAAGGTTGAGTATGTCTCCGGTCAGTCCCGTTCGGACCGACTTTTGGCCTGAAGTGCACCAATTTTGTTGTTCAAATACGGGTCAAAGCCGACATAATGTCACACAGAGCACGGTGCTGATGTCTACTAGCTAGAGACTGTTGGCATCGTATTCCAGGTGATCAGAACCTCTACTTCGTTGCGGACGTCTGACCTTGACATTGGCCTCTGCCCGACAGGTGCACAAGATCATGGCGGGCGAGCCGGACCCATGACAATTACAGTCGGGCGTGCTGGAGTGGACTGGGTGGAACGGAGAGTGGCAGTAAACGACCGTGTACGCCGAGCACTCCCTCCAGGCGAGCTCCAGCCGACTTCAGGCACGTTCTGGCACGAGGGCGCCGCTCCAGACCAGCCCCAGAGATTAGGTCACACTGGCCGGTGCTGGGACGTACCGGACCGACCCATACGTAGGTCACAGGCTCCACAACAGTTCCGAGAGACGCGCAGCAGAGACCGAGAGCTCGCAGATCCAGCTCCAGGTCACGAGCTGCCGGTGACTGCAGAGCTGATCGTGAATGACCTTGGGCGGCACGACGTCACACGCCGACCGTGGCGCCGGCGCCGCGGCTCCAGGGCACTCGAGGGCCGCCGATCTCAACCCAGGGAGCCGTGTCGTGACCCCGGGTCTGTGTTTCACAATCAAAAGGCGCGGCCGCGTCGCCGGCCGGGCCGGCAGGGTCCGCTCTGCTGGACAATGGTGCCGCTCTCCCGGCTCCGCGTCACTGTCTGTCTGTGTGTGTGTGCGTGGGTGGTGCAAGCGCTGTCTCACGCTAGGTCATTGTGATACTTATTCTGAATATCAAATCGTGTTTTCTATGGGATGCGTGCGGCGCCGCCGACGGCCGCTTAGGCGGCTGGCACCGCCGCTGGTCAGGCGTCGGTACGACGTGCGCGTTCGCGCGCGCTCGTGTGTGCGTGTGTGTGTGTGTGTGTGTGAGCCGCCTGCCCTGCCGTCTGCTTCGGTTCGCGCGTGCGGCTGTCTTGCGTTGCTCAATCGCTCTGGTCATCTTCCAAGCGCGCGCCGGGTGGAGCGCTGGCCGCGAGCCGGCGCCAGGCGGCGCCAGTACACCCGCACTGTGCTGACGCGCTCACCATCTCCTCGGCCGTGCCATCTCGTGTGTGTGTGTGTGTATGTGTACATCTGTGCATGTGTGTGTGTGCGTGTGCGTGTGCGTGTACATAGTGGCTGGGTACGTCCATTCACAGCCGGAGCAATATTTCCTCGACCGCCGCCTCACGTGTTCCTCGGTTGTCCGAGCCGCTCTGTCACCTTCATTTGCGCGCTGCGTAACTCGCAACGAACTGGCTTGTGCTCGAGCGCGGGCGAGTTTGTACTCGATGTGCTGTAGACTGAGTGTCGGGCCGCTTATGGACCGTGTAGGCTTTGCACTGGGTGTGCTCAGGAGCGCACGGCCCGGCCACCGGCTCGTGATTGGTTCTGGATGTGGTGTCTCTGTGGTGCGGCGACTGATTGGCTGAGGCGAGCCGCGAACCGCGCAGCTGCTTGGCTGAGGCGAGCCGCGAACCGCGCAGCTGATTGGCTGAGGCGAGCCGCGAACCGCGCAGCTGATTGGCTGAGGCGAGCCACGCCGCCGCGTGATCGGTCCGTTTAGGGGCGTCCATTCCGTTTGACACGCGGCGACCGGCTCGGAATGGGCAAACAGGTTTTGTAACGGCTCTGCGGGCTGGCTGCTTTTTATTGGATCTAGTCTGACAAACCAGCGGCGCTCGACTCTGTGTGTGTCGTGTACGTTATGACCGGGACCCACGTCATACTCGCTGTAAACAAACTGTTCATTGTTATATTATGTATGTATGTGTTTGTATTTGTATTTGTGTACATCGCGCTCATTGCGTAAATACATTTTTTCAATGAAGGTGTACAGCGGTGTTTCCCGTCAAACTGAGTCGGATGCGGAGACAGCAGGCAGTACGGAAGGTCTTTCAGTTGACTTGGTCGCAACTAATTACGTCGTTGGTGCAGATGACGTGGGTGTTTCGGGAGTAGAACACCCACCACGCTACACTTCTGTCGTGACCTAACTTGGTGCCCCCTATGAAGCGTTGTGCGATGTTCATCGGCGAAGAAACAAGGGTGTGTGTGACTGACCGTTGCCACACAAAATAATTCACTAGCTCATGTCACTCCCTTGAAAGCTAATGTCAGGCTTCCCGCCCAACCACTGCCGTTCCCTCATGTTGGTGTCCTTCCTGCCGCGCCGAACGAATGTGGTGACATCAAATCAGACGATATAAGATCCAGCCAATTTATTGCTACTTTCCCAATCGGTAACCGCTGTGTGCTCTGATCTCAGAGCGAGTGGCACCGGTGCCGCCCCTAGGCACACACCATGGTGACGGTCTGTTCGTCCGGTCAGTCGGCCCGGCTGGGCTGACACCCGGGCAACGCCATCGGGTGTCATGGCGTGGCGGCGACGGCCAGATCTCAGAGAGACTGATACATGGTCGTTGTCGGCCGCCTGATAGTGTCAGGTCATAATTGAGGTAATGGTAGTGGCGGCAACGGCCAGGTCTCAGAGAGACTGAGACATGGCCGTCGCCGTCCGATACTAGGGTCAGGTTATAATTGAGGTAATGGAGGTAGCGGCGACGGTCAGGTTTCACAGTAACGACAAGATAGGGCCGTCGCCGCCTAATACTTGCGTCAGGTCATGATTGAGGAATTGGAGGTGGTGGCGACGGCCAGGTCCCATACGAGACATGGCCTCATACGCCTGACGCTAGTGTCAAGTCATAATTGAAGTGATGGAAGTGGTGGCGCACAGTTGAAGAAGTGTATATTCCTTATTCCTCGGTTGTTCAGCGCACGGACGAGAAGACCTGGCAGCGCCAGATCGGCCTCACTCCCCGGCGCGGGGCCCTGGGCGCGCGCCTGCCGCTGCTGACGCAGCGGCGCCGTCGGCCGCCCTTGTCAGCTGATTGGTCGCCGTCGGGATAGGCATGCGCCAGGGAACCAAGTGCAAGGTTAGTTGGCGGCAGGTCGTGATCACAGGCGGTGGAAGGTCCGAATGTAAGGGGGCACCGGGCAGATTTTTGGTTGATTATTTCCAGTTAGCGCCATAGGGCCGATGCTAAATTTCCACATTTGAAGGGCATCGTGTCACGGAAGATCACGCGGACCAATGGAGCAAGCCAGCAAGCAAGCCGCTCCCTGGGAGCAAGCCAACAGCGTGCTAACACCAATGGAAGAACCAGCCGTCCCAGTGGAAGAGCCATAACAAACCAGCCGCAGGGCAACAACCAGCCGCAGGACACAACAACCAGCCGCAGGACAACAACAACCAGCCGCAGGACATCAACAACCAGCCGCAGGACATCAACAACCAGCCGCAGGACAACAACCAGCCGCAGGACATCAACAACCAGCCGCAGGACAACAACCAGCCGTAGGACATCAACGACGGTAAGCTGAGCACAGAGCCGAAGGAGAATCACCGACGGCTGTGGCCGGTGGTCGCCGTATGACCTCGTGTCAGTGCGCCCTTCAGCCCCAATACCCAACCAGCCAATCAACGACTGTGGATCCACGGAGTCGTATTCGTGAGTCGTTCGCGATCAACGCAGGCGTCGACGGCGTCGGTGGTGGATGCCGAGGGGTGTCGACGACAGATGCCGACGATGCATGATCACAGTCAGGTCAGGTAATGCAGCTTATGTTGACGTGTTGAGCATTGTCGTAGTCTGTGGGGATATGCTGTCTCATTCACGGGCGTCGTTTTGCCAACACGATTGGGAGATGGGTGCATTACCCTTGTTGAATGCAAATTTGGGTTGAATTGAAGGATTCTGCTTGCGCTTCTCGGTGAAAAACATGTTTAGGTGGGCATCCTGAACTTCTTCGGCTTACCTTCGAGCGGGCGCAATTTGACATCATAGGAGCACAGAGGGCTCCAATAAATGTTGCAGATTTCACTCCCTCCTCCTCCCCAAGGATAGATAATATACATGGTCGCACAAGGTGATCGGTCTGCTTCTCTAATTCCTCCTGGCGTCCCCGATATTCTGCTATGTGTTGAGCCTTCTGCGTAATTAATCTACAGTAACCTCTTGTTGAACCTTCCCTCATTTGGGAATAGTCGGAACACATGGGTTCTTTGAGTGCCCTGTCTCATTCATTGAGACTCCTGGTCGTCCGTGACCCTGCAGACCTGCTTGGACATCATGTCATACTCTGCAAAAGTACGCGCGAATCGACAACCATGGTTGGGTGCATAAAATGAATGCAGACGTCGCGTCGCATGCGGAAGCACAATGTAATTTCCGCGTGTAGGCTCAGAGGGTAGGCTCCGTAGTGTAGTCTCCGTGTGTAGGCTCCGAGGGTAGGCTCCGAAGTGTAGTCTCCGTTTCACTGCTTGCTTGCGGACTCAAGTCTCATGACCTCAGTTCCTGTATATGATGGTATGTACACGCTGTGCCGCTCCACACCAATAATTATTGGTAAACTGCGCCGCTTCACAGTTTTGTGTTGCGTGACAGTCTACAAATTTCACCACTGGTCAGAGGTATTCGCTTGTGCGGTCGTCACGTGGTCATTTGCCCTGCAGCTATGCAGTGAGAAACACGGGTCTACGCTGTTCCCGCCTTGCATTCCTCAGTCGGCCAAACAACATTGGCAGTTCAGCAAGCGGTCCACCACTGGAGCCCTGTAGACAAGCAGCATTTGATCGCTGTGGATTTCGGACTTCGGCAACACAGAATGAGCTGGAAGTGTTAGAAGGAGCTCTGTTGCAAAGTATGTAGTGAAAGGAGATGAGAGGTGTACGATATCAACGGAGCATTTCCTTACCCTAAATTAATAATATAATTTCTAACCTTTACGCTTTTCAGAAATTTAGTTCGAATTCTTGCTGGGGTGGCTTTATAAACCAGGATCAAATTGCTAAACAGACCTTGTTGCGTGAGCCCTGGCCGCATCACCCGATCCATGCATTGCAGTTTTACAGTATAGATTTGGCAAAACGCTTCACGTGCTGTCAATACACCTCCACCCCGGTAGGTCGCTCTCGACCTTATCGTGTCAATTGCCAACTGACCCTCCCAACCGGGGACTAAAAGCGAGCGCGCGAAGCGACTCGAACCCAGCATCGCCAGGACATAGGAGACGGGTGCAAGATAGCGCTCCAACCAACAACCACCGAGGCGGCAAGCGTCGAGGCGGCACTTGCTTGCTTAATTTATATTCATTGACAAGTCGATTAGTTGCTTTATTAAATTACACCTATTTCATTGAGAATCACAAAATGTTGGGCGTAAGGCATATGTTGCAGTATATCCGATTATGTATTACATATGTTGTGCACTGTACGGCAAGCGACATATTCAGAATTCCGTGGGAATACAATATTTATTCACGGGGATACCGTCCAACTATTTTACCACAAAAGGTGTTTACTTTATATCGCTTCAGAACGACATGTAACCGGACTATCTGTCATTCTTGGGGTGAAACTACCTTTAATTATTTGAAGACTGAACAGGTTTGAATACCCTAGTCGTGTTTTGAATTGTAGCATCTGAAACATCAATCACGCCCATGGGGCCAGTGGCATACGCTTTCCAGCACCAAGCCATGCTTTTGAAAAATGTCGGGAACAAGGACCAACTAATTTGCACCAACCTGAATCGTTTAGCAGATTAAATGGCGTCAACGGTGTGGTGTGTGTGGTGTGTGTGTGTGTGTGTGTGTGTGTGTGTGTGTGTGTGTGTGTGTGTGTGTGTGTGTGTGTGTGTGTGTGTGTGTGTGTGTGTATGTGTGTATGTGTGTGGATGTGTATGTGTGCGTATATATATATATATATATTTTTTTATATATTTATATATTTATGTGTGTGTATGCGTGTGTGTGTGTGTATGTATATATATATATATATATATATATATATATATATATATATATATATATATATATATATATATATTTAACCACTTTCTATGCTTTTGTATCCTACCCGGTAACCTAGATCCTAGGTATCCTAGACGAAACCTGGTAGGAAACAAAAGCATAGAAGGTGGTTAAATACACACACACACACACACACACACACACACACACACACACACACACACACACACACACACACACACACATCACCACATCCACACACCACACACACACCACACCGTTGAAGCCATTTAATATGGCAAACGAATCAAGTTGGTGCAAATTAGTTGGTCCTTCATCCGGACATTTTTCAAAAGCTGGAAATGCTGTGCTGGAAAACGTATTTCACTGACCCAATGGGGCGTTATTGATGCTCCTAATGCTGCAATTTAGCATAGACTATGATATTAAATCTTGCTCCGTCTTCAAATAATTAACGGTGGCTTCACACCGAGAAGGGAAGATTGTTCGGTTACATGTCGTTTTGAAGCAATATAAAGTAAAATCTTTGTATGGTAAAATAGTTGGATGGTATCCGCGTGAAGAAATATTTTATCCCCACGGAATTCTGAACATGCCGCTTGCAGTACAGTGCACAACATATGCAATGAATAATATGATATCATGCAACATATTCCTTACGCCCTAAAGCATGTGATTCTCAATGAAGTAGATGCAATTTAATCAAGTAGCTAATTGACTTGTCAATGAATCTGAATTAAGCAAGCAAGTGCCTCCCTGGGACTTGCCGCCTCGGTAGTTTAGTTGGCTAGAGCGCTGTCCTGCACCCGTCTCCGCTGTCCTGGCTGGGAACGAGTCGTTTCGCGCGCTCGCTTTTAGTCCCCGGCTGGGAGGGTCAGTTAGCAATTGGCACGATAAGGTCGAGAGCGAGCTGCCGGGGTCGCCGTGTCGGTGTATTGACGGCGCGTGAAGCGCTTTCCAAAATTTAGACTGTAAAACTGCAATTCATGGAATCATGACCAGGGTTCACGCAACCAGCTCTTCTTAGCAATTTGATCCTGGTTCATAAAGCCACCCCAGCAAGAGTTCGAACTACATTTCTGAAACGTATAAATGTTGGACATTCTATTATTATTTTGGGGCCAGAAAATACTTCATAAACCTCCCATCTCCTTTCGCTACATCTTTGCAACTGAGCTTTTTCCAACCTTTCCTGTTCATTCTGTGTTGCCGGAGTCAGAAATCCACAGCTATCAATTGTTGCTTGTCGACAGAAGTCCAGTAGCCTGCTCGTTGAACTGCCAATGTTGTTTCGCCGACAGAAGAATGGAAGGCGGGAACAGCGAAGACTTGTGTTTACCACTGCATGGCTGCAGGGCAAATGGTCGCGTGACGACCACACACGCGAATCCTATGGCTCGGACACTGGCCGGTGGCGAAGCTGGTAGACTGCCACGCAACGCATAACTGTGAAACGGCGCAGCCTACCAGTAATTTTTGGTGCGAAGCGTCACAGCCTACGTTCCTAGTGAGCCAGCCATGCTCAGGGTACCCCGCACATTCCACCGAAGGCGAGTGTACAATTTCCAACTGTTGTCGGCCCGGTCACTACCGGACAGCGCCGCACCCACAACCTCGCGCCATCGCGTCCCGGGCTCGACCTGCTGCTCCGCCGCCAAGGCGACCCAAGGCCACCACCGGATGGCCCCGGGCGCCGCGGCGCAGAGGCACACTCAGCAGCAGCACGTGCGCACAACACGTGGCGCCCGCCGCACCGCCGGCGCCGCCCACGCCGCCGCGCACCGCCGAGCACAGGCGGAGGCCGGCACGCCACAGACTCCTTACACATATAAATGTTCACTTTTTCAACTTCCGTGGAAGCCGTCTGTGGACGACGCATCATGCTCAGTCCACCTGACGCGACCGACAGTTCTTCGTCGTTCTCGGAATATGCCTAGCATCATGTTATTGTACTTCGCTTTAGTAAAAAGAAGCAATGACAATAAGGACGCGGTGCGTTGCTCTGGTCGAGCATGTCAAATGCCTGCATGCATTTGCTAGCGCGAAAATGTCATGTGCATAACGTTAATATGTGATAAGACTGTGGACGTGGCGCTCGTCCGACCTGTCTCCTGCCTGGGGCTGCCGTGCGTGCGTAGTTCCTGTGTGGGTCCGGCTTGCCGGCAGTGCTTCGGCTGGCCGCTCGGATCGGCTCCTTCAGCGTGAGGGGCCAGCAGGACCTGGCGGACCCGGTGCCGAAGACTCGTTTGATGACTGAGACGGAGTGGCGCGGTAACGGCGTTCAGTGAAGGGGGCTGGATGCATCACATGATCTGCGAGCCGAGCCACACATCCTGTTCTTCAAGAGGGCGCCGCCCGAGACAGAGGGCGCCGCCCGAGCTTGGTGATGGGCGCGCCAAGTGGTTCGACTGCGGGTGCGGGTGCGACTGCAGCTGCGGGTGCCGGCGCGGCTGCGGGTGCCGGTGTGGGTACGGGTGCGGCTGCGGGTGCAGGTGGCGGCTGCGGCTGTGGCAGACCGTCGCGATGAGTGAACGTATGGCGGTCGATCGCGACCTGTTGTCGCCGCCGCCGCTGGTGTCCACCCGTTGTATTGCCGCTCACAACCGCCTTCCATGTTCTGTGCTTCCGTTCACTCATCGCTGCTGTGCTTCGTGGAATGCCAAGTGGGGTGCTGGTTGTGCTACTGTCTGGCGAGACGGTCGGACCGCGACTCGTTCACCGTTGATTTCCCTGCTGCTGGTGGGCTTTGTCATTTATGGTTGGAGTATTTCCATTGTGTATTACGCATTGGCGAACACCATATGTATGAGGAGTCACAAAAAGATTCAAGTT
The DNA here is from genome assembly GCA_034440615.1 of Ashinkailepas kermadecensis. Taxonomy (NCBI): domain Eukaryota; kingdom Metazoa; phylum Arthropoda; class Thecostraca; family Neolepadidae; genus Ashinkailepas; species Ashinkailepas kermadecensis. The sequence continues at coordinate 51,610 of JAOTOM010002686.1, forward strand.
TCATTAATTGGACAGCTTCAGGTCAAGGTGACCCCAAGTATCGATTTCCCAATTTGAAATCAATGACATGATGAGTGAATATGTGAAGTTAGCATACAATGCAACTCTAAAAGCAATAACTGTAAATATATTTTTGGCTAAGCATGCAAGGTAAGGAAGCGTTGCATTTCAAAAGGTTAGGGTCAAGCGCGTCCCTCGTTCGTTTTTCTACGTAGATGCCAAGATGGATTGTGTATCAGTGATGAGAAGTGATCATCCAATCCATTTGAGGGCCTCGTGACTCTTGCTCTATCCGAGCACCTGGTCCTCAATGCACCTCAATGCACCTCAATGCACCTCAAACACGAGGGGTGCATCGCGATATTGATGAAACACTGTAATGCTGCTAATGTGGTGGTGGGAAAAAATATACTATAAATTATAATGTTAGAGACTATAATTTAGATCAGAGCTAATTTGAACCTTCAGCTCATATTAATGGGCAAAGGTCCCCTGATGCAGTAGGACTGTTGTTATCTATCAGTAACTAGAAGCCAGTGGCCATTTTTACATTTTGCTTGGGAATGGGGTGCATCTTGTAAGAGACACTAGCAGAGTGCATCAATAGCCGTGGCACAAGAACCACGTGGTAATGACGCGGACAACCTCTATAAATAGAGACTTGCCGCGACGCAGTGTACACCAACGACTGTCCACATCACTTCATTGATAGAATCCAACAACTCGTGGCCCATAACGTAAACATGAACTTTTCCTTCCTCTGGATTCCGGGCCACGCCAACATCCCAGGTAACGAAGAAACAGACCGGCTCGCAAAGCAAGCCTTAGCATTGAACACTTACCCTAGCGTTGAATATTCGGTAAACGATTGCAAAGCACTCCTACAACGCTACATTCGCCAACATCAACTTGGACACACTTGGACACAACACCACTCAACACAACACAAATCCAACCACACCCACGCAATCAAACCAACGATGGGCACATGGAACACATCAAATCAATCTCACTTACAAAAAGAGGTCATCCTCACTAGACTTAGAACTGGTTGCACAAAACTAACACAGCCTCAATTAGAGGGTGACAAATATACAACACCCCACTGCGGCACCTGCAACACCACGTTAGTCATAGGCCACGTCCTGCTAGACTGTAGTAGCTTTAGCTCTCAAAGACAACCACTTCAGGCATTCTGCCAAAGAGAGGGCATCACCCTATCGCTTCCATCGCTTCTCGGTGACAAGCACCCATAACTCCCTCAATTGCTATTTGAATATCTATATGCCACAAAACTAGCGGGAGCACTGTAGGCACCACACCACCAACACTCACATCAACTCGCAATGCATGACCGCGAAACACTCGTAGGAAACACGTAAATAGCCATCCCCGCATGGCGTCGGACGTACATGAGCCGATTTGCTTCTCAATTAGAATTAAATGGCTACCTAGCGGTGCCGTCGGAATTGGATGAGCCGACTTGCTTTAGGAAAACATATGCAAAAATAAAAATAATAATTAGCATAACGTAAAACGACTACCCAGAGGACCCATCGGACGTAGATGAGCCGATTTGCCTTGCAACTCATAACGTAAGCGGCTACCCAGAGGTACAGCGGACGTAGAAGAGCCGAATTGCAAAACACCGTACTAACCCAACTGACAACCCTGCATGGCATGCTTAGACTAACCCGCTAGTAACAACCAACACGCGGTGACCGGTGTGATAGGCGGTGTAGACAATTACCTCCTTGTTCGCACGGTAAAGATCCCTCGGTGCTCTTCGATAAGAGTAGGCTAAAGCCGACACCCTGGCAAAATAAACTTCTCGCCACTCTCCCCCTCACCCAAACTACAAATTATTTTGTGGAGGAGTAAAGTAAAATTAAAACCATTAAGACATCAGCGAGATGTCCCCAACCTAGACCCTGGCCTTCAGCACCTAAAATATCACACAAACTATAACGTAAAATGCCCTTAACGTAAATGTCCACTTCCCTGCACCTTGATCACAAACGCTCGCTTTATAGACAGACATGTAACGTACTCGTTTTAAAGGCGGCGCAAATGACCTTTATGTTCCGGCACGCCTAAAAAATCACCCTCCCCCTCCACGCAGTTTTGATGCCACCCCACGAGGTGCTTAATTCCAGTAGAGGCGAAGTTCGAGCGAGTCTTCTCTCTTGTAAATATGACAAAAGATGACTTAAGCGATCCCGACTCGCCCGGCCCATCCGTTGAGCTTTCGAAACCTGAATACATTTTCATTTTACAACAGCATTTGAGGTTCCGGTGCTCGGAATTTGGCGTGGTCATTTAATTTTGAATTTTTGCAATCTTCATCACCATATCTACCTTCAAGTGTGCGTATTTTGTTTTGTTGAAAAAAAGGAATGCATGGCGGAGGATAGCTGGTCTCCATCGGGCGGCTCCGGCTCCGGGCCAGCCAGCCATCCTCCGGTCACGCAGTTATGTCGTCGTGCCCCGCGATCAGAGCATCCCGAAACTGGGCAGACCGTGTCAGTCCGATGGAGGGTGCCGCGCTGATCGGTTGCATGCGGCATAAACTGAGCGGGAGGGCTGCGATACAAAAGGAAGCGTGACATAGCGTGTCACCTCAGCTAAGTTGACTATTTAGTATATTGTACAGTTTGAGACTCTTACACTATGTTTGGCAGTTTAGCCCGATTTATACGTACTTTTTCTACTACTTCGATGTAGCTCCACTGCAAAATACCATACATATTTCATATGTGCATACCTAATGCATCGGCCTGTTTCACGCCCAACTAAACTTTTGCCCCCTTATGGTTCCAAGGCAAGCTGACAGGCGCGTCGCCAGTACTTAAACCCGGCTCTAGCATTAGCTTGTCTACTTGAGACCTTGGCGACTCGCTTGGTCATTTCTAGTCTGATCGCTAGTATGAATGAATTTAGTTTCTTCCAGCCCTCTGACCATTGGTATTGTATAAACAAGATACTTGTCAGAATCCACAAACACATTGCCGAACTCCCCGAAGTACAGCCAGAGGTAAATAAATGTTGAGATTCGTCCATCACGAAAAATCAGGTGGAAAATTTGTCGCGCAAACGAATGTTGCAAGCAGCTAAAAATGTGCCTTCCTTCTAAACGGAAAGACGTCGGACTTCGGAAATTTCATAGTACCCCTGTGACCTTGCATACAAAATTAACCTAAGCTTTTCTTGCTCCGATTCAAAATCCGTGGAGTAGCTTTGCCACCGGGCAGCACAATTCCCAGCTGACCATGCGTCGAAACAAAACATTAGTCGCGCGAGTGATAACTTGTCGCTCACGCCAATTACTACGCCGCCGAGAAATAGGCGTCCGAATACAGCGCCCCAATACCACCTTGTCGCGATGTGTTCGGCCGCCTCTGATGTGAAGTGAGAAAGGTTCCGAGAATGATGCCGAAGCTGGGGAAGATGGCATTTCAGGTTTTCAATTTCCGCCAATGGATCAGATTGCGAGCGTTCATGTTTGATATCACGCCAGACGACCAATGGATCAGATTGCGAGCGTTCATGTTTGATATCACGCCAGACGACTTGCGTGCAGCCAGCGATGATTGCACGTCCGATGCAATTTCCGTTTTAATTTCGGCAGCGTGCCAAAATGTTTCCCAAACGACAGCCTTTGTCTGATAAAGCTCCTAGAGGTAAACTATTCTGACCCGATCTTGCTCATCGCCTCCCACCAGGAGGATGTGCAGTATCAGGGGCGCTCTACGATATCCATGGGGGGACAATGCCTGTGTTAGCTGTAAAGTTCCGAAACATTGAGGAGAGTGAGTTGGTAATTCCTATGCTTTCTGTTAAATCTAGAAGTCAGGATGAAAGTAAGATTCTTGAGGATGGCAAAGATTCCATCAAGAGTGTGTAAAAAGACACAGCCGATGTGATGACATTCGCATCATTCACTGACAACTCGACCAGACTGGCACACATTAGCTACCTTGTCATATTTTGATGAAATTATCTGTCTGTCGGGTTATCTCATGTGCCAATCACACTATGATATACCTAACCTTTTCTGACCAGCCACTCACCTGTAGCAAACGCCAAAATGTGACGCTAGCAGCATGAAGTACATCTAAAAAGCGTTATAACAGTATGCATAGCGATGTTTTATGCATGTCATGCTGTGACGTTGTCACGTGACAACTCAGATATACTTACGTCTCTGAAACAAACACAAGTCTTTGATATCTGAAAACGGCTTCATCCGGGTCTTTAGAACTATTTTCGCTGGAGCTGTTGGCAATATGAATATTTCACAGTTATCAATATGTAATGATAAAACTGAATGATGAAATAAAGCTTAAGATATGTTTATTTATTTACTATTTTATTTCATCTTTCAATGCTAAGTTTACATAATGATAACTGTGAAACGTCTTTAATATCAAGAGCTTTAGCGCAAGCAGTTCGAAAGTGGAAGATAAAAAGATCGATGTGAGGACCGGATTTGAAAGTGTTTATTTAAAGTTGAATTTTCAAAGTTGAATAAGACAATGCTCTAGAATATGGTGTGCCCATCTTGCACTTATGCTTTTGTTCGTACATAGTCCTCTTTCATACGTGCAGTTCAATCTGTATTTATGAACTCTCACGACATTGAAGAGATGGAGCGCTGCCGGACTGGGAAAGCAAGTGCTGCAGAACCACTCACCGAGCTGGCCATGGTATGCACCTGATGTCATGGCTTTGTAGTGGGGATCTCGCCAGAACCACTCTTCATACTGGCCAAGGGAAGCACCTGATGTCATGGCTTTGTAGTGGGGATCTCGCGTAGTCTGCTGTCACAGTGCGGGGAGGGTGTAGTTTCTCTGACGAGACCAACTCTGCCGTGCCATCTAACGTCTTCACCTGCTTCACCTGCTTCACCTGCTTCACCTGCTTGGTCGTCTGCACCTGCTGCCGCTGCTTCTTGGGCACCTCACTATGTGCACCGCTTCCCCGTGGACGCCGCGCTTCGTCCACCGCTTCCCCATGGACGCCGCGCTTCGTCCACCGCTTCCCCATGGACGCCGCGCTTCGTCCACCGCTTCCCCGTGAGCGCCATGCTTCGTCCGCCGTTTTCGTCTGGTTGTTTCGCTTCCACCGTTGTCACCCGTTTCGGCACGGAGCCTCATCACGTATTAATAGACCAGGCCAGCTCTGAGTCATTACCATAGGGATCAATGACGGCGATCAGCACCGATGACAGGTCATACCGTTGGAAAACAAACGACAGGTTTTTTTGCGAAGGATTGCTACTGATTTATTGATGTGCAATAATCATGGATTTCCACCACCCCGCATGTCACTCAACTGGGAAGGGCCAACCACCCCTGAAAACACCCCCCATTCCCCTCCTGAAAACAACTTGAGCGGCTACGTTCCACTGCTGTTGGAGGTCCGCGAAATATCTGGTGAAGTCAAACATCGACAGTTGGTAAAATTTGCATACGCCGAACTCCAAAATGCTTCAATTGGTCCGTAGATTTACTCTCTAATCTCTCCCATCGTACATCATTCACTTTCCTGTGCTCGATGTACGTAGTGCGAATGTACACAGTTCCTGCAAGCGTCTGTGGGCCCTTACGAACGTGTACGGGTCCTTGCGAATAAGTGCGGGCCCTTACGAAAGCTTACCTTACACGCGTTTACTTACTCCTTACCGAATACCGAAGCGGCGTCCTTTCGTACGAGGCTTTGACTTCCTGCATACATATGCATATTTGGCGGCCTGCATTTCTGATTCAGGAATGCAATGCCGTGCAGAGCCTATTTACAGTTTGAGGAGGGAGTGTATCAAAATCCGGAGACTTCAAAATGTGTGCGGGTAGTCAGGGCTCCCTTCCCAAAATCCCGCCATCATTGGGCAATTCCTGGCTACGTTCGTGTCATCTAATAATCGTATCGCATTAGCATCGATAAAACTGCTTTCGTGCCCCCTCCCTTTTCACCCTACTCAGTACTGTAACCCAAGCGCACTAAACAGCAAGTGCACTCTTACACATTTCTCAATTAAATTCGTTATAACAACCCTTGCATGTGCGCAATTTAAGTTCATTAATTGGTGAGGACGTATCTACCGGTTTTCGGATGCTACTGGGTGTAGGGTAAAATCTTCAGGAACAAACGGGCACTTACCTCCCCTTCCCCTTTCCAGATTATTGTGCGCGTACCTGTACCTCTCCCCTCATTCCTGTGGTTGCGATGGCGATGCAGGGAATCCGAATCCAGCTCAATATCAACTAATCCGAGTGACAGCAAGTTTCGGAATATCGGTCATGTCAGATTGTCTCTTCGGCTGCCGAATCGTTTCGACGCACTAGCCAGCCTATAAGTCGGTCATCATGAGTAGCCCTTCAGGCAGTGCAGCCAAGTAGGACGCTCAGGGATGTCGTATCCTGGACCCCCCCCTCTGGCGCCGGCACTTCGCCGCAGGGCTAGATACCGGGTTGGCACCGCCCCCCTTTTCCTCTTACCCTCCGTACCCTCCTATCCTCCGCCGGGTGGCCTAGAACTTGCATCACCAGCCCTCAGCTCTAGTTCCTCTGTCGCTTAGCTACCAGCAATGGAGCTACCGACCTTGGGTGTCTGCAGTTTGGAGACAGACTGAAAAGGGAGGTCGTGTCTCTTCGGCCCCGGGCGGTGCCAGTCCTTTGTTACCCAGCAGGCATTTTGCATACCCGATGGGGGATGGCGCCCCTAGGCTCTGCGGGGAGAGAGTGCTGGGCCTGGACCAGGTCGATTTTTCTGATGGCCCAGGTATCCAAGCGGCGATGTCCCGCCCCCGGCAGCTGTTTCCAAGCGGCGGTGTCCTGCCCCTGGCAGCTGTTGTTCCTGCGCTTCATGCCGACCACCACGGGACCGACAACCTGCAGAACCTCGAGCGATTATTGTCTGCATCCTGTTGGCCCAGCCTGTCTGTCATCTGTTTGCCGAGTTGCATATATGGTACAATGGGTCTAACCACTGGGGGCTGGTGAACTGTGGGGGGGGGGGGGATATGTCCCCCTAAAAAAAAAATACGAAAAATAGCGATTTGTCCGCTCAAATTTCTTTCGTGTCCCCCAAGCCTCAGCTACCTGAGTATGATTGCCGCAAAATTATACTTAATAATTTATAAAGTGAAAATATATATGCAAGAGAATCACCAAACATACTAGAAGCCGATCTAGCCAATCAACGGGCTTCACGGGCTATCTGTCGCTACAAAATCTCAGAATGGTAAATCAGTAAACGTTATAAATTTCTGGTTCCAGGCCATTCTTGAATAACATGAATTTTGACCAACTTGTGTTCTCGCTTGGGTAGAAAATTTTGCTTTGCGAGACAAAAAGTTATCATTATCGCAAGGCTTTATACGTCTTAGATTGCATTCCCCGGCGCATATATTGATATATCTTGAGGAAACGTGACTGGGTGTCCTTGGGTATCTTCAAGACCATGGAGGGGAGTCATGGACAGCCTTAAGCACGTACGTCAAGTTAACGTATTCGTATTCGTATTAAGCGACGAGTTCGCCAGAGGCGTATTTGTATTGGCATTGGCATTCAGCGATGGGTTTATGATCGTTCGAATAAATTACCACAAATGCTTCACTGAACACGCTGGAAGCAACTACATAGGTCTCACATTACCACCTTAATGGTCAAGGTCCGACGCAAGCCGGATTCTTCGGTCGCCTCCCATTTTTTTTCGTTTTCACCAAAACCTGCCCAAATCTCGCCACAGGCACATACCTGTGATGAACCATCGTGTAACATTTCAAACCGGTACATGTCAAGTTTTATCTTCAAGGTCAAAGGTTAGCTTGATTTATTAGATGGCGTTATTAAAGCGATATCGACCGAACACGCGGTTCGGTTGCTATCGCTTCAATTTCCATCAAATGGGCGTCATTCGACGTTGCTTGTTAGGCGGCATCAGAAAGCTAAGCGATCGAATTGTTGTTCAGGGGAAAAGGTCAAGCTGATCCTCCGGTCGTCTCAATTTTGTTTTCGTTTTCGCTCAAACCTATCCAAATCTGGTATCAAGCGATAGTCAGCGGTGAACACTCGAGTAACATTTCAAACCGGAACATGTCAAGGTCAAAGGTTTGATTGAGTTTTTCGATGACCTCGCGTTTCATCGCTATGGCTCCAATTTGCAGAAAATGAATGTCATTCGATGTTGCTTGTTGTGCGGTGTCAGAAAATTGATAATTCGTTATAATCTCGACGGGTCAAAATTCAAGCTGATTTCTTCGGTCGCCTCGCATTTTGTTTTTGGTTTACACCCAGGCCTACCCAGACCCACTATCAATAGATAGCCCATGGTGAACCCTCGAGTAACATTTTGAAACCGGGATATGTTAAGGTCAAACCTCAAGGTCAAAGGCTAGTTTGAACCTTTGGAAGTCTCCGCGATTCGTCACTATGGGTTCAATTGGCACCCAGTGGGTGTCATTCGACGTGGCTTGTGCCATATTATAATGTTACAAAATCTAACAAATTTAAAAGGTCAAAGATCAAACAGATTTCTTTGGTCGCCTCGCATTTTTTTCTTCGCCCTAACCTGCCCACATCTGGTATCAAGCGATAGCCTGTGGTGAACCTCGAGTAACATTCCAAACCGGGACATGTCAATGTCAAACCACAAGATCGAAGGTTAGCTTAAATTGCTCAAAGTCCTCCCGCCTCGTCGCTATGTCTTCAATTTTCATCAAGTGGGTGTCCTTCGACATACCGTGAGGTACTCTAGCAAACTGTTCAGAAATCACGTTAATTTTAAAAGTCAAAGGTCGAACTATTTTCCTCGATCGCCCCGCGTTTCTTCGTTTTATCCCAAAGCTACCCGTGTTTGGTATCAAAAGATAGCCCGTGGGCAACCCTCGAGTTACATTTCAACCCGGGACATATCAGGTCAAGCCTCAAGGTCAAAGGTTAGCTATAATTCTTCATAGTCCTCGCGTTTCGTCGCTATGGCTTCAATTTGCATTATGTGGGTGTCACTCGACGTGGCTTGCCGTACGGTATCAGAATGCTGAGGTATCGAAATAATTTCGAAGGTGTCGAATGTCCGGTATATGTACAATAATTGAGTGTAATAGGAATCGGAGGATCAAATCTATTTTTGTTTGCAGTCGTTGTGACAGCAGGCACTCATATCATATATGACTAGGAGCTCTCCCAAGAAATCCGTCATAACCTGCTCGGACGGCGCTTTCATCGCTGGCTTTTAATTTACACTGCCACAATGCTGTTCCGGACATATCAAATATATAACTTTTTCAATTTGTCCGCTTTCCTCTTAATGGTTCAACGGAAGTTGTCAAACTTCCAAGAGAAGCCACACGTGAATGCGCGCGACTTTGTAACCAGCCGGAGTTCATAACCGCTAGAGAGCAATGTTGTAATCGGGGGTGGATTCAGGAATTGTCATTGTCTGGAGCGGCGCCATTTCTTTGGAGCGGCGCCACTGCGAAAGCACCTTTCAGCCTCTGGCTGAAAAATTCGAGGGGCCGGTTACACGCGCTCCTTCCCGAAGGGGCGCCTTTCCTTCCAAGGAGGTGCCTTTTCTTCATAGCCTCTGGCTAAAAAATTTGAGCGGGTACACTGGAACCTTTTCAGAGGGGCGCCTTTTCCCGGCCGGAATGACGCCTCCTTCCATGTGGGGGGGGGGGGGGGGCACATGCCCTCAGTGCCACACCCGTTATCCGCCCTGGTTGCCATTCAACCGAAATGTGTCCCCGTAAAACTTGAAAACATGGGAAAGGTTAGTATAAGTCCATATTTACTACAACAGAACCATCGTCCAATATTTTCTGTTTTTCCTGCTACAAGAGGGCAACGCTTATAGTACTTACATCATTGGTCTATGGTGATTGTGAAATCGGGTCCAGCAAATACGACATAAAGCTAGATGTTCATAGTCAGCGATAAGGAGTGAAACTTGCTAATTTTTGCGGAACTTTTTGTCCCCAAATTATTATTTTTAACAATGGTAAATCTGAAAACCAGCCATTGAAAATAAAGTGCCTGAAATCCAAGGATTTTTTTTGGTGCGGGGGGGGATGGTAGGCAGGCTACCCCCTATCCTGTCCAAACTTACCGCGCCTCTGGTTTGTCCCCCCACCCCAATTTCGAAACCGTGGCTACACCCATGTATATGGTACGGAGTATTTTGCATCTGAGCGAGCGTAATAGTGTTTATTCTTTCCTCTGGCTTGCCCAGCCCAACCGACCCCTGTCTCCCGTCAGGCTCGTCAACAGCACCGAGACGGTGGTGTGCGAGCACGACCTGGGGTATATCGTGGCGCCGTCTCTCGGCCAGCTTGGTTGCATGGAGGGCATCTTCACGGACGGCCTCTCCATAGAGACCGTCCCGAAGCGGCGGAGCGGTACTGGCTATTGGCGCCGCTCCTGTCGGATGGGGAGCCGGTAATTGGTGCCGCTCCTGTCGGATGGGGGAGCCGGTGATTGGTGCCGCTCCTGTCGGATGGGGAGCCGGTAATTGGTGCCGCTCCTGTCGGATGGGGAGTCAGCTATTGATGCCGCTCCTGTCGGATGGGGAGTCGGCTATTGATGCCGCTCCTGTCGGATGGGGGAGCCGGTGATTGGTGCCGCTCCTGTCGGATGGGGGAGCCGGTAATTGGCGCCGCTCCTGTCGGATGGGGAGTCGGCTATTGGCGCCGCTCCTGTCGGATGAGGAGTCGGTAATTGGTGCCGCTCCTGTCGGATGGGGAGCCGGTAATTGGTGCCGCTCCTGTCGGATGGGGAGCCGGTAATTGGTGCCGCTCCTGTCGGATGGGGAGCCGGTAATTGGTGCCGCTCCTGTCGGATGGGGAGTCGGTAATTGGTGCCGCTCCTGTCGGATGGGGAGCCGGTAATTGGTGCCGCTCCTGTCGGATGGGGAGCCGGTAATTGGTGCCGCTCCTGTCGGATGAGGAGTCGGTAATTGGTGCCGCTCCTGTCGGATGGGGAGCCGGTAATTGGTGCCGCTCCTGTCGGACGGGGAGCCGGCGATTTGAGGCAGACTTCACCGCCCTGCTGACCGCCTCTCATCCTATAAAATATTATAGATCCTTTATATAATAAATACAGTGATTAGAATCACGCTGATAAGAATCAAACCTGTAATGGCGTGGTCACACAGTAATTATAACTCGGATGACGTTTGGCACAAGACTACCGGAAGATGATTGCGCGTCTAGTGCGTAGCAGCAGACAAGTGAAATCCGTTGGAGTTGCTCGCTTTTGACGCACCTGTGTGCTTGGCTTGGTGCAGGTGTACGCCACTGCATGCGCTTCGTGGACGCAGGACAGGCAGTGGCTGTTGCTGCAAGCTTTGTCGGGCAGGTGTACGCTGAGAGTCCTGCAAGTTGATGTGTGTAATTTCATGTCCGTGCTTTATTCGCTCATTTGGCTTTCATTTTCCTAATGCAGAGCCTGCCAACAATTGCCCGTATTGTGTGCGCGAGTGTGCCACAATTCGTCATGTGGTTCAAGCTTGCCGGTGCTGGTCTCGATCCTGGTAATTAGGGATTATTTGTGTGAGTGCTTGCTAGCACTTGGAACGGACATACCCTGGACAGGCGGAGACGTTTAATAATACAAAGGTGGCGCGGTCGCGACGATAAACGATGGGAAAAGTGTGACGCAGCCGGAAAGAAGTATGATGTGGTGTCCGACGCGAAATGCACGAAAAGCGGTACGTGCGCGAATGTCCGTAAAACCCTGTCCCGGCGATCAGGCCATTGTATGAATTCATTTTCACCCACAGCATTGTGCTTCAACCGCCTAAAATAAATTGACATCGATAATTATTTATGTGGATTTATTTGTTCATACTCTGTCGAATGGCGTAGACTCGGAAATGTTTGTCCATAAACGTACCAACGAGAATCAACGACAATATTACTATCGTTAGCCTTCCTTGTGTCTCGTATCAACCTTCCTAAAAGTTATTACCTTGTTATTTTATTGGGAGGTAAGTTAAGTCGTAAAAAACGACCGCCGTTGTTATCAAGAAAGCCATGTTTGATGTTTGATTCATTGTTGATGGTTGGAGGCGGGCGAAAGCCATCTTCTCTAAGCGCTCATGTCCTGTTAAAGTCCTCTCCTGTCAAAGTAGTCCTGTCAAACAAGTTAGTGCACACTGTACAATTTAGTTCGTACGCCGTGACGTGTGCACTCCTGAAATTGTAGCTGGATCTGGTCTACCGAAAGTGAATGGTAAGGAAAAACATCGAGAAAGCAAGAGGTAATATTAAGCAGAAGCATCGAGAATTTGTGCGAGATGACGTGAAATTTCCCCATATATAAGAAAAACACAACATTGGGAAATTTACACAGCAAGTCATGGACGTCAAGTCCATTATGGGCAGCTTCAATTATGCATAGTGCTTTCGCTACCATAAACAAGAGTCGTCAAAAGGTGATAGTAGAGGAAATATGCTATGTAACTTTGTGTGCCCACAGCAGGTTTGCGAGCGCACGATATAGGTGCGTGATCGCACGTGACTTTTTTGTCTGATCAAGAGACATAAACTTCCGCCCTCTTGCCTGAAAGAACCGTTTCAGCGTCAACTGATTGGTGTAGCTCGGCACATGATGCCAGGCATGGCATCATGCTAGGCACATGATGCCAGGCATGGCACAGGCATGGCACAGGCATGGCACAGGCATGGCACAGGCACCCATGCGGTTTCCTCGCTGCAGGTATTAACAGGGAATCAAGCCATGGCAATCGGCCCCAACTGTCAATATTCAGCCAGGCCACAGATAATAGTAAACGCATCGGAAATTCTCAGGCGGCATTTTGATGTTTGCGACCGCCGACCGGTACTAGCGACATCCATCGAACGATCGGAGAACTAATCCTGGCCAGGATATGTGAAGGACACCCCATCGAAAAAGCTTGACGGGATGGGGAAATATAGCTGAATCGGCCTTCTACCACGCATCGTTTGAAAAATAAAACTGCGCCTTCGGCGCCATCCGGGGACGCATTCTCCAGTCGCCGCCATCCCTCGGGCCGCCATATATAACCATGAAGCTCGTGACCAACTAACCTGTGCCGACTAACTGAGGGAAGCGGAGTGTCAGGAGAGCCGGCAGAAAACAAGGAAGAGCACCTGCCCCCTCCCCTCCAACCGTATATGCCTGGGACTCGTCTGGGGCAGGCCAATTCCATTCCGATGTGCCCCCCCCCTCCCAGAGGGCTGCTGATTGGCCAAAGACCGATTGGCTGATTGGCCCTGGCAGTCACATTTTCCCCTGAGGTATCTTCTTTGACAAACGAGGGGGCCCTGAGCAGGCATAGGAGCACATGATGAACATTGATTGGGCGGAGGGGTCCCGCAACAGCCATTGGAGCCCTCTGAGGCACTGTCAGGGGCCCCCTGCATGACCCCCTGCATGACCCCCCTGCATGACCTCTTGCAGCTGCCACGTCTCCCATGTTAACCCTCGCACGGCCGGGTGGGTGGGTAGATACCTACCCCCATGACGTTTCGTATCATAGCCAAAAAATGGTTCGTACTAGAGCTCTGAAATTTACAGTACCTTATGCTACATCAATTTGACACATGCTCCAGAATTATCAGGTCAAGGTCATGTCAGGTCAGTGACCTACAACGCTTTTAGTGGCAGTATGTCGGACCAAACTGCGGAAAATCCCACATATTGTGACAATATAGATAAATGATCGATTAACAGATTGTATATCGTTCTCAATAACCTTTGCACACCTTGAAGCATACCTGACCATCATGACCCTAATAAGGTCATCATAGGTCACCAACCGACTTCACCTGAAAATTGACTTTGACCTTTGAAATCACATGACAAATTGCTCGCAAAAGCTATAAAATGGTCAGTACCATGCGTTGGATGCATCTTTGGTGTGACAAATCTCAGGTGCAGGTCATCCTAGGTCAGCGACCTATACAGTACCGATAGCATCTGTGATAATATGGTAAACTAGTTTCATTTGCCTCTGGTTTATCAAATTTTGAACTGTCACCTCAGGTCATCATAGGTCAAGGACTAAATTGATCTACAAATCAGTTTTGGCCGTGCAGTGAAATAATAATTTTTCACTATAGTTCTGGAAGTCTCAGTGCCTGCGCTACAAATATGTTTTTTGTTTGACCTGATATGACCTCTACGTTGACCTCGGATCGAAAAAAACTGAACCAATTCCTTCTTGGAATCACCCAATATATCTGATGCCGTTATGTATATGGGGAGGGGTAGATAACCTACCACCCTCCCCGGCCGGGGGTAGGCAACCCCCCCCCCCCCCCCCCTCCCCGGCAGGGCGAAGTTGGCGCGGAGCGTCGGCCGCGCGAGGGTTATGATCGTCGGCGGCGGGCTGTGTCCAAACAACACTTAAAAGTAATATTATTTCACTTGCTGAATAGCCACTGTGCATGATCATTGAGGTTCAGAACATACATACATACCACATGTAATAAATGCAAAAATATCGTCCTTCCATTCTATCAATAAAAAAAAACATTTTTTCACGGGCATCGAGGTCACCGGAGGTCACATGACCTGAGGTCATGGGATAACTTTTTAATCATTTATCACATCTAAAAGTAATGTCGGAATTGGATTCTTTTAACCTTTGCAAATTCACAAACGTCTGGATATTTATACTTGCAATGATATTTAACATAGTTATCGGCCACCGAACATAACCATGCAGAGTGACCTTCCAGAAATTCCCCAGGCTATAACTCCTGAACCGTGGACCCGATCGAAGTAAAATTTTGACAGGTGGATTCAGGGCATAGGATAACCCCATACAACAATTTTGGTCCAGATCTGAGAGATGAGGGTGCCGGGCCCTTGTCGATCTGTCGTGGAATGCCCCACGCTTCCAAGTAAGAGATGGAATGCAAAATTATGAGGAGGCATTTGCAACAGGAAATGGTAGTTTTCCTACCTACATGACATACAAGCATATGATATATCATATATATCATGTGATGACATGTGCTATGATATGATGGACCAGACAGCATACAATAATGAAAAATAAGCAAATAAATGTATCATGAGCACGTGCCTAAAGCAGGTGATGGAAGGTTATATGTTCATGGCAAAAATGCAAATATATAATTACTTACAAACCAAATCAACACAGACAGAAAGAAACATGTACTGTGTGCAAGGATAGCAATAGCATTTATCATTTGTACCCCATAATTACTTTTTCTTACTAAATCATTATGACAAACCTGCATGACTTTTGAATACATGGCACATATCACCAACACAAGACTTTGGTAACCTTTCAAAATATTGAGCCGTGCACCTTAGGTAAAGATTGTAATATTTTGTGTCAGACAATTCCTCCTTCAGACTGCTCCTCAACCTCAAATCGGACATCCTCCAGCCAAAACCCTTAGTTTCACAGCTGCATATGAAGGTGAAAATGGGTACATTTACGGCGCCCCTTTTGACCAATGCTTCAAGCCAAACAAAAGCTCAAACAGACTAAATACCACTGATTCAGAATTTCTCATGATTTAGAGTAAATAACTGGACAATGCAATGGAGAATTACATGCTTCACTTGATCCAAAACGCCTAGTTACTTCCAAAAACACACGCAACGAGCCATAAACGTAGTACACCACGCCATGCGTTTAAATGTCCCCTGAAACAAAGAAATGGAGGCATAGATGTTTTTAATTAATTCCTTACTACTACAGGGCTTCATGCAGCAGAATCACGGTTCCCTAGCTTCTCCAAAAAGCGGAAATTGGCTGAAACTAAATGACGCGTCACTCTCTAACGCGGGAATGTGCCGCTGGAATCAAACAATATCCTGGCCAGGATTAGCTTCGTCCTCCCACCCCTAGGTGGCTATCCTTGGTCGCCGATTCCGGGGAGTTTCCTATCCGTCTACTATTATCCGTGGCCAGGCAAAGTGTACAGCAAGCCATTCATGAATCGATGTGCCGTGGGTGTCGTTCGCTTCTTCGAGTTTGTGTGCCGGCGATTTACTTAGTTTTCCGCTTCAGAAACGCTTGCCTTACCTGTAGGCGTTATTCAAATAGTCATGCCCTCCGATGATAGCACATCGCTCCATGCTACTCCAATTCTATTCATTGGAAAGGGTCCCACATCATTACCATATATTTACAATTGTGTGCTTTGATGCGCCACCGTCTTGCGTTAATCATATGTTGATCACAACTGCTTTCACTTTGAACTCCAATCGCCTGAAGGACGGAGCTCTCAGCTGCACAACATCTTCGTCGGATGAAAACTCACTGTCAACTTCAGTTTCACGATAAAACTGACCTGAACATCCAGCTGTTATTGGGCCGGCAGTGATTTTTGCCAGCGTGCTTCAGCTATCTTGGAGGGAGTTAGTCGTGAAGCTTACAGAAATGGTTCAAAATATATCGACTTTCACCTTAGTGACCATGGCAAGATAAAATTGAATCCCAAACATTGGCTGAAAGGTTTGCCAGTTTTTTAAATCACGGATTACCTGTACCTGTATATCTGCATGATTACCTATAGGTATACATTACGAGGCCATGTTGCTACCACAACTGTATAATACCAGGATAGCATACCCTCGCATATAACTGCCTGCTCTGACAACTAATACCAACCCTGCCAGTATAAGGCACCGTTCAGGGCCCCGCACCAACGGTGGCAGGACGTGAGCCATAGATATCACTTTTCGCCGGCACGGAACCGGACATCGTGCCACGACAGGAAGCTGGCCGACTGACCACAACTGCACTCACTCTCTTTGTAGCCTGTGGAAACACAATTATGTAAACGCTGACAACGCTCTGCTGACTTCAGAAATACGTGAAAGTTGCTTCCATAGCTGCGCACAATACGGCGAAATTTGTGGAACTCGCCCTATATTCGCCAGATGAGCCCAAGTTCGGACATGGCGCCTCCAGTTTCGGTGTACGTGCATCGAACGACAATCCGCCTCAGACGAAATTGGGTGCTCACTTGCCGAAATGGGACCAATCTGTCGAATGTGGCGCACGTGTCGCAGACGCAAATTACGTATGTCGAACTGTCGGAGTAGCATATGGTGCCAGGGTGTCATGTGGATTTCTGCCTCACAGCTTTCTCTGACAGTTTATTCCGCGTGGAGTCCTTCGCCGCGGCATCTTCCATCGAGCGCACATTGAGCCAGGCAACCGCCTGGCGTCAGTGACATAGGTCGCGTGACAAAACCGAAAACCACCAGAAAAAGAGCTGGTACACTCCCTGCAGTGAAATGTTCTAGGGGACACTAAACTATGGCTGACCGCCAGGAACGTAGGCTGTGCCGCTTCATACCAATAATTATTGGTAGGCTGCGTCGCTTCACAGTTATGCGTTGCGTGACAGTCTACAAGATTCACCACTGGCCAGCCGTAGGTATTCGTTTGTGCGGTCGTCATGTGGTCAGTTGCCCTGCAGCCGTGCAGTGAGAAACACGTGTCTACGCTGTTCCCGCCTTGCATTCCTCTGTCGGCCAAACAACATTGGCAGTTCAGCAAGCGGTCCACCACTGGAGCCCTGTAGACAAGCAGCATTTGGTCGCTGTTGATTTCGGACTTCGGCAACACACAATGAGCTGGAAATGTTAGAAGGAGCTCGATTGCAAAGGATGTAGTGAAAGGAGATGACAGGTTTATGATGTCAACGGAGCATTCTCTTACCCTAAAATAATAACATAATTTTATAATTAATATAATTAATATTAAAATTGAGAAAAAAACATAATTAATATAATAATTATCCTTTACACCTTTTACAAATTTAGTTCGAATTCTTGCTGGGGTGGCTTTATAAACCAGGATCAAATTTCTAAACAGACCGTGATGTGTGTGCCCTGGCCGCATCACCCGATCCATCAATTGTAGTTCTACAGTACACATTTGGCAAAACGCTTCACGTGCCGCTAGTGCATTCACACGGCCACCCCGGTAGCTCGCTTTCGTAATTATCGTGCCAGGTGCCAAATGACCCTCCCAGCCAGGGGCTAAAAGCGAGCGCGTGAAGCGACTCGAACCCCGTCTTGCCAGGACAGGGGATACAAGCACAGACCAGTGCCCAAGCCAACTGAGCTACCGGGGGATATATACATAGGCGGCACTTGCTTGCATAAATCAGATTCATTGACAAACCGATTAATAACGATTAAAATACAACTGTTTCATTGATAATCATACATGTTTGAGCGTACGGCCTATCTGCGTGATAAATAATTATGATTTATGTATACATTATGCGCTGTATTGGAAGCGACATATTCATATTTCTGCGCGGATAAAATATTACTTCAAGCGGATACCATCCAACTATTTGACAATAAGAAGTCATAAAGTCATAAAGTGTGAAGGCTTAATAAGAGCCACAGGGGCCCATCTGGGTTGAGCCTATCTGGAAAAGGTACTAGAAATGTACATACTCTCACCCCAATCAATCCCTTATCTCAAGTTCCTAGGAAGCTAAATATCGCAGCCTATCTAGCACCAATTCACTTGCTATTGCATAGCACACTCCCATTGTGCTACCATAGACAATCTCATCAGTATCACATCCCGAAGGAAGGTACTGAATCCACTGCTAGGTACACCCTATATAAAGTTATAAAGCGTTTAGACTTAATAAGAGACCCACGGGCTCATCCAGTTAAGTCTGTAAATGGAAGATCCTATAAGCCTGGTAAAAGACCCTCCCCAACCATCCCACATCCTGAAGAAACCAGTCCTCCAATATCCCACACACCTATCAATGCCTATCTACCTTAGCTATCCAGCCCTACTCCCCGGATCTCTCTTAACACATGTGGATTGACTGCCTTATCAATAATTTTCAAACTGCATCCATGCCTGCTTAAAGGGGTCTGTGCCGTGCACACTTACTTAACATAAATCTCACCCCATCCATCACAAATTAGAACTCATAAACAAGATTTTTCTGTCTAAAAAATTTGTCCACACTACTTTTAAATACATTCAATGAAGAACTCCCCAACACATCAGCAGGCAGCCCATTCCACTGATCAACAACCCTTTGACTGAAGACCTGTTATCGCTTAACTGTCCTACACCTCAACTTGTCTAACCTGAATTGATAACCGCTATGTGATACTCTAAACTGAAGAGCGCCATTTAAATTGACCTGATCTAGTCCTTTAACAATTTTGTACATTTCAATCATGTCCCCCCTTAATCTCCTATACTTGAGTGAGTACATGTCTAATGCCACAAGCCTTTCTCCATATTCGAAGTTACCTATTCCACTGATGAGTCTAATTGCTTTGCGCTGCACTCTTTCTAACTTGTCTATATCTTTTTATAGGTAGGGGCTCCAAGCTTGTACAGAATATTCCAAGTGGGGTCGCACATATGCTAAGTACAGTTTTTTCATTACTTCCTTGCTCTTATATATCACACTTCTATTAATGAGTCCCAGCATTCTGAGTGCCCTGTTCCTAGCTGAGCTACATCGTTTTTCTGCTTTAAGGTCTTTTGAAACCAACACACCTAAGTCCCTTTCCTCTTCAATAACATCCAGTTCCCTCCCTCCCATTGTATATCTGAAAGTCTCACCTCCAGATCCCAGATGCATAACCTTACACTTGTCATAGTTGAGAGACATCTGCCATTGATCAGGCCACTTTTTTAGGTCCTCCAAGTCTAGTTGAATATTTCTAGATTGAACACAACTGTTTGCCACTCCTACCAGCTTGATGTCATCAGCAAATTTGAACACTCTATTCCTCAGCCCTACCTCAATGTTATTCACAAAGATGATAAAGAGAAGTGGCCCTAGAACAGAGCCCTGTGGTACTCCACTCAGAACATCCTTCCAATCAGATTTATATCCATTTAACATTACCCTCTGTTTCCTTCCCCTCAACCATGCTTCAATGCAACCTAGAACTTTTCCAACAATCCCATGTTGCTGTAGTTGATGAATTAGCCTCCCATGTGGAACTTTATCAAAAGCTTTGCTAAAGTCCAAGCACACGACATCCATCCTGCTTTGATTGTCTACTTCTTTAGTAACATACTCCATGAACTCCAAAAGTTAGTTAAACAAGACCTTCGAGATCGAAATCCATGTTGAGTTTCCCTTAAAAGATTGTGCCTATCAAGATGAAGGTGAACATTCTGTTTAACCAAATTTTATAGTACCTTGCAAACTATTGAGGTCAAACTGACTGGCCTGTAGTTCCCTACACACTTCATACTTCCATTTTTGAAAATTGGTACTACATTTACATTTCTCCAATCTTCAGGCACTTCAGAATATTCCATAGACCGCCTGAAAATTATACCTAGAGGAACTGTTAAAGCTTTAGCACACTCTACTAAGACCCTAGCATATATATCATCTGGTCCAGAAGCTTTATTAGGTTTCATATTCTGCAACTGCTTTTCTACAGCTTCTGTAGTTATTGTAAGATACTCCAGCCTATCACCTGTCATGGCATACGATTCAGTTGTTTCTATTCTACCAGAATTCTCTTTAGTAAAGACCGATGAGAATTGCTTGCTTAGGGATTTCACAATATCACAATCATCAACCACTAATTCCCCATCTACCTCCAGTGGTCCTACACTACACTTTTTAGCCTTAAATTTGTAGAAACTAAAGAATCTCTTAGCATTACCTGCTGAACATTCTCGAGCTAATGTGATTTCAGCCAGTCTTTCAGATGCCCCAACACACGTCCTAACTTTATTTCTAGCTATTTTATATGATTTGAGGTTTACCTCAGAGTTAGCATATTTTAGTTTCTTGAATGCCTGTTTCTTTGACTTCAGTAAATTCTTTACTTCCCTGGTCAGCCATGAAGGGTGCTTAACCCTGGATAATATAATTTGACTATTGGGAATGAACCTATCCTGACCTTGAAATAGTTTATATTTTATAATTCTCCACATTTCATAAGCATCTAAGCCTTTCAATAAGTCTTCCCAATTAATTTCATTCAGGAAGATCCTGAACTCATTGTAATTCCCTTTAGCAAAATTTGGAATCAATGTCTTATTGGTTCCTACATTTCCAACATACAATGAGAAGCGTATAATGTTGTGATCACTATTACCCAAGGTCTCTCCTATGTTCACATTTTGTACAAAATTTTCCTCATTAGTAAGCACAAGATCTAATATTTAATTTTCCCTTGTAGGTTCATGTATTAAACGTCGAAGAAGTCCATTGGCATGATCCTGTATCTCTTTCCGGTGACCTTCTAGGTTGGGCGGAGACCAGCAACGTTTGGGTGCTGCCGGCCAGCGGGCCACCGCGCCAGAGCATCGGCCACCGCGCCAGAGCATCGGCCGCCGCGCCAGAACATCGGCCACCGCGCCAGAGCATCGGCCGCCGCGCCAGAACATCGGCCGCCACGCCAGAGCATCGGCCGCCGCGCCAGAGCATCGGCCACCGCGCCAGAGCATCGGCCACCGCGCCAGAATATCGGCCGCCGCGCCAGAGCATCGGCCACCGCGCCAGAGCATCGGCCACCGCGCCAGAGCATCGGCCACCGCGCCAGAGCATCGGCCGCCGCGCCAGAACATGTACTGCGCCATGCCTGCTTACAAGAACTGACCAATCACACTTCGAGTAGAGTAGAATAATGATACTCTGGAAATCGGTAGATTGTGATGACACTGAAGGCTGACCGACCTATGGCGGCTGATGGGATGATGCCCTTGATCAATATGGTGTAAACGGCTGTTTACACAAGTCACATAAAACATCGTTCGGACCAAGCTGACAGTGTGGCCGTCAACACCGCCAACACCGCCTTTGGACAATAAGAGATCGAAATGTGATGCCATGCTTGACAATATAACGGTAACCTAAAACCTACCCCTCCTCTGATTGGACCAAAGCTGTGTTTCTGGAAACCCTTTCAAATGGGTCGGAACCTGGCGATGTAGCCTTCCATGTTTGGTTCGATCCACGCCATTTATTGGGTTTCAACAAGGTTATCATTTGTTGTCATATCCGACAGAGTGAAGGAAGAACTGCACATGACAAACTTTTCTACGATATCCAGCTGCATCATGCGCATTTCATGCATACATTGTGTACTATACGCCAGACAATTATTGGTGGTACAATCCCCCAATCTGGCGGTTGAGGGGGGACGCAACCCCGTCCCTCTGTGGCGGAGCCCATGATTCTCTAGCATGCCACTCGGCATGATTATCTGTCAGAATTCCGAGTGCATCGCTATTTCGGCAGATAAATAAATTGTTGGATGGAGTGTTTGCTCCTAGTCCAGGTCTGTCGGAGGCCGGGCGAGGAATGGCGCAAAATAAACGTCTATTTTCTCGCGTCGACAAGACTCATTAGCATTTACCTGTGCCATTGAAAAAGTCCCGAGTACGTAAAGAAATAAATAGTGAAACCTTTTTCTATTATGGTTTGTAAAAGTCCGTCCCGATGAATATTTAGTTTTTGGACGATTCTCGGATTTCCTGGAAACTAAAGATAGATGTTGAAAAAGGTTTGTACTTCGTCTTGTTTGGTCAAGCTTTCAACGAACCATGATGGATTCATCGAACGATGGTGAATACAATGTGTATTCACCATTGTGTTACTAATGCAATGTATTGCATAGCAATTTGTGCGAAGTGTGTGGCCATTGCATTCACCATCGTTTGATACTCTCATCATGATTCGTTGAGGGCTTGGCAAAGCAAGTCAAAGTACAAACCTTTTCCTACATCTATTTTTAGAAACCAGAGACGTCCGATAATTGTCCTAAAAAAAAACTTGTTCTGCTGTACTGAGTGGGACCCGGATAAAAGCCAGGCGAGTCAGGGAAGATAGCCCGTGGTCGTTTTTCCGCAAGTCATGAGGGTGACACACATCCAAGAGCCGCGATGAGAGGTCGGTCTTATGCGGCCCGCCGCCGTCTCCCTCGGCCCATCCTCCAGTGAATAATTAACATGGACCATTAGTGCTAGCGCAGTGCGTCAGACTAGGACAAATGAGATGGCCGGATGCTGGCTGGCCGTTACGGGGAGGCGGGGTGATACGGTCGGTCGCTGGCTCGCCGTTACGGGGAGGCGGGGTGATACGGTCGGTCGCTGGCTGGCCGTTATGGGGAGGCGGGGTGATACGGTCGGTCGCTGGCTGGCCGTTACGGGGAGGCGGGGTGATACGGTCGGTCGCTGGCTGGCCGTTACGGGGAGGCGGGGTGATACGGTCGGTCGCTGGCTGGCCGTTACGGGGAGGCGGGGTGATACGGTCGGTCGCTGGCTGGCCGTCACGGGGAGGCGGGGTGATACGGTCGGTCGCTGGCTGGCCGTTACGGGGAGGCGGGGTGATACGGTCGGTCGCTGGCTGGCCGTTACGGGGAGGCGGGGTGATACGGTCGGTCGCTGGCTGGCCGTTACGGGGAGGCGGGGTGATACGGTCGGTCGCTGGCTGGCCGTTACGGGGAGGCGGGGTGATACGGTCGGTCGCTGGCTGGCCGTTACGGGGAGGCGGGGGTGATACGGTCGGTCGCTGGCTGGCCGTTACGGGGAGGCGGGGTGATACGGTCGGTCGCTGGCTGGCCGTCACGGGGAGGCGGGGGTGATACGGTCGGTCGCTGGCTGGCCGTTACGGGGAGGCGGGGTGATACGGTCGGTCGCTGGCTGGCCGTCACGGGGAGGCGGGGTGATACGGTCGGTCGCTGGCTGGCCGTTACGGGGGAGGCGGGGTGATACGGTCGGTCGCTGGCTGGCCGTTACGGGGAGGCGGGGTGATACGGTCGGTCGCTGGCTGGCCGTTACGGGGAGGCGGGGTGATACGGTCGGTCGCTGGCTGGCCGTTACGGGGAGGCGGAGTGATACGGTCGGTCGCTGGCTGGCCGTTACGGGGAGGCGGGGTGATACGGTCGGTCGCTGGCTGGCCGTCACGGGGAGGCGGGGTGATACGGTCGGTCGCGGTCCGGACTCCATTTCCCTGAGACAGCACGCCTTGCGCATGCATCTGTTCGTACGCCACGGACGCAGGACAAGCCAAAGACGACGAGCATGTTTTGCCGATAAATTAGCTGCGGTTGTATTTCCATGTTTTGCAGAGCAAGCACAATTTCAGGTTAGCCGCGTGCAGCCCATCCCGTGATTTATATTTTTGCTCTGAATGAATGCGGAATTTTGCTGAGTTCGACAGCAGCAGCTCGTCATTAACTGCAATCGTATTCGTGTAGTAGATGAAATAGAGCTTCGTCTGTATTCAATTAATCGTTGTCAGGCGTCGATTTTTCCACACATTTACATCGAAACACCCAGTTCTCTCGATTAACGCACTCGGGGCGCATGACTCAGTGCGGCCGGCCGTCTGGAGCTACTGCACGAGTGGACCAAACCTCCGATACGAACTGCGACGGAGGCCTCCCTTATCTGTTCCCCATTGTCTTTTTCAGTTCTCCAGGCTAACCTTAGCTCAAGAGAAAATCCCCAGGCGATGTCGATTACGGCAGTGGCAATTGTCACGGACTGACACATGGAAGACGGGCGCAACGGGCCCGGCTTTCTCCTCAGTCTTGCGACCTTGACAGAACACGGTAACGCTCCGACCGACAGTCCCGTGACCTTGAAACGAACACGATGACACTCCGACCGACAGTGACGTGACCTTGACACGAACACGACATTCCGGCCGACAGTCCCGTGACCTTGACACGAACAAGATGGCACTTCGACCGACATTCCAGTGACCTTGACACGAACAAGATGGCACTTCGACCGACAGTCGCGTGACCTTCGCACGAGCACGATGACACTCCGACCAACAGTCCTGTGACCTTGAAACGAACACGGTAACACTCCGAACGACAGTCCCGTGACCTTGATACGAACATGATG
Organism: Ashinkailepas kermadecensis; assembly: GCA_034440615.1. Classification (NCBI taxonomy): domain Eukaryota; kingdom Metazoa; phylum Arthropoda; class Thecostraca; family Neolepadidae; genus Ashinkailepas; species Ashinkailepas kermadecensis. The sequence goes on from JAOTOM010002686.1 coordinate 76,474, forward strand.
ACACTCCGTCCGACAGTCCCGTGACCTTGATACGAACAAACTGGCACTTCGACCGACAGTCATGTGACCTTGACACGAACAAACTGGCACTTCGACCGACAGTCACGTGACCTTGATACGAGCACGATGACGCTCACCGTCGTCACTGGAGTTCGCCAGCCACACGGAGCCTATTTGATAATCACCTACACCGAGTCCAACCACTGAACCGCGCGAGGGACTGCAGTCATCGTAGACCTCACTGAGCTACCCTTTTCTTCGTCTTTTTTAAGAAACATAGTTCGAATTCTTGCTGAGGTGGCTTTTTGGACCAGGATCCTATGCAAAGCAGAGATTGTTGCGTGAACCCCGGCCCCACCATCTGGTACGGGAATTCCAGTTCAACTGCAGAGTTTTGGCCGCCAGTTTTAAGCGACGCCAATGCACCGACACGGCCGCCTCGGTGTCTGGTGCCCGGCCGCCTCGGTGTCTGGTCCCCGGCCGCCTCGGTGTCTGGTCCCCGGCCGCCTCGGTGTCTGGTCCCCGGCCGCCTCGGTGTCTGGTCCCCGGCCGCCTCGGTGTCTGGTCCCCGGCCGCCTCGGTGTCTGGTCCCCGGCCGCCTCGGTGTCTGGTCCCCGGCCGCCTCGGTGTCTGGTCCCCGGTCGCCTCGGTGTCCGGTCCACGCCCGCCTCGGTGTCTGGTCCCCGGCCGCCTCGGTGTCTTGTGCCCGGCCGCCTCGGTGTCTGGTCCCCGGCCGCCTCGGTGTCTGGTCCCCGGCCGCCTCGGTGTCTGGTCCCCGGCCGCCTCGGTGTCTGGTCCCCGGCCGCCTCGGTGCCTGGTCCCCGGCCGCCTCGGTGTCTGGTCCCCGGTCGCCTCGGGCCAGTTGCCAACTAACCACTCCAGCCGGGGTCTATGCGAGCGCGGGAAACTCGCGATTCTCAACCGGAGATGCTGCTATTTTGTTCGTCAGCACGAGAGGGCCAATTCTGACGCAAACCACGTGCTCCGGCGTGCTATTTCAGAACCTGCCGAACTGAGACGATACTGGCCGGCGTCAAGCCACCCAACGATCAAGGTCATGCTTTATAATGGGATAAGGTTATTTCTGGTGGGGCTGAAACCATCGTTGAATGGGTGGATCCACTCATTTAACGCGATAAAGTTAGGCCATACAGGTATGTATATATTCGTATATATATATATATATATATATATATATATATATATATATATATATATATATAATTCACATATTGCAGTTCCTTTGACAACATGCGACTTGGTATCAAAATGCGTACATGAAGTGTGTCGAAGACCGTGGGAAACGATGCAAAGGAATAAGATGACACTTGACATACCAGTTGATATAATGTGGTTGCTTCCTTTGAACCATCTTTGGGTGTTCTTGAACGAGGGAGACTGGGGACCGGAGTTTTGCCTAAGCTAGCTGAATTTTCTGAAGTTGAATTGCCGCCACGGGTTGACTCGGCTCATGCAAGCCACATCGCTTTTTCATAGGCTAAAAATTCACGACTATTAAACATATAACAATGCAGCTTTCTCAACATCATCACCATGGAATCGAACAGGTCACGGCACGGAGGGTTCGGTCTCTTATACACATCCGGCGCTTATCATGTGACCCGGCGAGGGTGGGCTGGTAACAGGCCAAGGAGATTCATGGTTAGTCGGACTACCATATCGAGGAATTGATTACATGCTAAATTCGGGACACAAGTAACATGCAAACTTGTACTTGCACGATTGGGTTAATGCTATCAGAGCCTACGCTATAACCTCGGCTTGGCGCCGACACGGATCACAAAATACGCGCCTTCAAACGTTGAACTGAGAACAATATGTTTTCCCAGTGTGCAATATTTTCTTAAACGATGAGTTCCTGTCGTATTGCGGAACACTTACAGAAATTAACAGTTCTCATCGAATCAAAGGTCAAGTTTGTCGAACGTCGAAGCCATATTTCATCGCTAGCAGCATTGATCCATATCATGCTATATGCAGCATAGAAAGCATAGAAAGTGGTTTAATGCACACCTACACACACACACACATATACACCACACACACACACCCACACACACACACGCGCACACACACATATATATATATATGTGTGTGTATATATATATATATATATATATATATATATATATATATATATATGTTTGTTTGTATATATATATATATATATATACCTATATATACACGCCACACACACACACACACACACACACACACACACACACACACACACACACACACACACACACACACACACACACACACACACACACACACACACACACACACACCACACTCACCACACCGTTCAAGCCATTTAATCAGGTAAACGATCCAGGTTGCTGCAAATTAGTCTGTCCTTGTTCCCGACATTTTTCAATAGCACGCCTTGGTGCTGGAAAGCGTATTGCACTGGCCCCATGGGGCATTATTGATGCTCCCCATGCTGCAATTCTACACACGACTATGGCATTAATTCCTGCTCCGTCTTCCAATAATTAACGGTGAGTTCATACTACGAATAACCGGATGGTCCGATTACATGTCGTGCTGAAGCAATATTAGCAAAAGCGTTTTATGGTAAAATAGTTGGGTGGTATCCGCATGAAGACATATTTTATCCTCACAGAAATCTGAGTATGTCGCTTGCAATACAGTACACAACATATACAATAATTACTAATATATCATACAAGATATGCCTAACACCCAACAACTTGTGATTCGCAATGAAATAAGCGTAATTTAATCTAGCAACTAATCGACTTGTCAGTGAATCTGAATTAAGCCAGCGGGTGCCTCCTTGGGTCTTGCCGTACCGTTGGCTCAGTTTTCGTTCGAGCGCTATCCCGCACCCGTCTCTCCTGTCTTGGCGAGACTGGGTTCGAGTCGCTTCGTGCGCTCGATTTTAGCCCCCGGACGGGAGGATCAGTTGGCAATTGCCACGATGAGGTCGAGAGCGAGCTACCGGGGTAGCCGTGTCGGTGTATTGACAGCACGTTAATCATTTTGCCCAATTTCTACTGTAAAACTGCAATTCATGGATTGGGTGGTTCACGCAACAAGCTCTGCTTAGCAATTGGATCTTGGTCCATAGAGCCACCGCAGCAAGAATTCGAACTACATCTCTAAACAGTACATAATTTGGACATTCTATTATTATTTTGGGGCCAGATAATGCTTGATTGACATCATAAACCTGCCATCTCCTTTCACTGCATCTTTGCAACCTAGCCTCTTCTAACCTTTCCAGCTCATTCTGTGTTGCCGGAGTCAGAAATCCGACGCTATCAGTGGTTGCTTGTCGACAGGAGTCCATTGGTAGCCTGCTCGTTGAACTGCCAATGTTGTTTGGCCGACCGAAGAATGCAAGGCGGGAACAGCGTAAACCCGTGTTTCTCACTTCATGGCTGCAGGCCAAATTGTCACCTATGGCTCGGACACTTGCCCTTGGTGAAGCTGTCACGCAACGCATAACTGTGAAGCGGCGAAGCCTACCAGTAATTATTTGTGTGGAGCAGCACAGCCCACGTTCCCAGCGGTCAGGCATAGTTAAGGGTCCCCTAGAACATTTCACTGCAGGCGAGTGCACAATTCTGAATGAAAAACCGTCACCTCTGTAGCAAAGTCAAGTTATTTCGGCTTCAAAATAACTTCCACTCCATGTATCGGTGTGCTTCGGTGCGTGTATCGGTGTGTGTGTTGGTGTGGGTATCGGTGTGTGTGTTGGTGTGTGTATCGGTGTGTGTATCGGTGTGTGTGTTGGTGTGTGTATCGGTGTGTGTATCGGTGTGTGTATCGGTGTGTGTATCGGTGTGTGTATCGGTGTGTGTATCGGTGTGTGTATCGGTGTGTGTGTTGGTGTGTGTATCGGTGTGTGTGTTGGTGTGTGTATCGGTGTGTGTGTTGGTGTGTGTATCGGTGTGTGTATCGGTGTGTGTGTTGGTGTGTGTATCGGTGTGTGTGTCGGTGTGTGCATCGGTGTGTGTTCGGTGTGTGATCGGTGTGTGTATCGGTGTGTGTATCGGTGTGTGTATCGGTGTGTGTATCGGTGTGTGTATCGTTGTGTGTGTATCGGTGTGTGTGTCGGTGTGTGTGTCGGTGTGTGTGTGTGTCGGTGTGTGTATCGGTGTGTGTGGTTGTGTCGGTGTGTGTATCGGTGTGTGTATCGGTGTGTGTGTGTATCGGTGTGTGTATCGGTGTGTGTATCGGTGTGTGTATCGGTGTGTGTGTTGGTGTGTGTATCGGTGTGTGTATCGGTGTGTGTATCGGTGTGTGTGTTGGTGTGTGTATCGGTGTGTGTGTCGGTGTGTGTGTCGGTGTGTGTATCGGTGTGTGTGTTGGTGTGTGTATCGGTGTGTGTGTCGGTGTGTGTGTTGGTGTGTGTATCGGTGTGTGTATCGGTGTGTGTGTTGGTGTGTGTGTTGGTGTGTGTATCGGTGTGTGTATCGGTGTGTGTGTTGGTGTGTGTATCGGTGTGTGTGTGTTGGTGTGTGTATCGGTGTGTGTGTTGGTGTGTGTATCGGTGTGTGTGTCGGTGTGTGTGTTGGTGTGTGTATCGGTATGTGTATCGGTGTGTGTGTTGGTGTGTGTATCGGTGTGTGTGTTGGTGTGTGTATCGGTGTGTGTGTTGGTGTGTGTATCGGTGTGTGTGTTGGTGTGTGTATCGGTGTGTGTGTGTTGGTGTGTGTGTTGGTGTGTGTATCGGTGTGTGTATCGGTGTGTGTGTTGGTGTGTGTATCGGTGTGTGTGTTGGTGTGTGTATCGGTGTGTGTGTTGGTGTGTGTATCGGTGTGTGTATCGGTGTGTGTATCGGTGTGTGTGTTGGTGTGTGTATCGGTGTGTGTGTGTGTCGGTATGTGTATCGGTGTGTGTATCGGTGTGTGTATCGGTGTGTGTGTTGGTGTGTGTATCGGTGTGTGTGTGTGTTGGTGTGTGTATCGGTGTGTGTGTTGGTGTGTGTATCGGTGTGTGTATCGGTGTGTGTATCGGTGTGTGTGTTGGTGTGTGTATCGGTGTGTGTGTTGGTGTGTGTATCGGTGTGTGTATCGGTGTGTGTGTTGGTGTGTGTATCGGTGTGTGTGTCGGTGTGTGTGTCGGTGTGTGTGTTGGTGTGTGTATCGGTGTGTGTATCGGTGTGTGTATCGGTGTGTGTATCGGTGTGTGTGTTGGTGTGTGTATCGGTGTGTGTGTTGGTGTGTGTATCGGTGTGTGTGTTGGTGTGTGTGTTGGTGTGTGTATCGGTGTGTGTGTTGGTGTGTGTATCGGTGTGTGTGTTGGTGTGTGTATCGGTGTGTGTATCGGTGTGTGTGTTGGTGTGTGTGTCGGTGTGTGTGTTGGTGTGTGTATCGGTGTGTGTATCGGTGTGTGTATCTGTGTGTGTGTGTTGGTGTGTGTATCGGTGTGTGTATCGGTGTGTGTATCGGTGTGTGTATCGGTGTGTGTATCGGTGTGTGTATCGGTGTGTGTGTTGGTGTGTGTATCGGTGTGTGTGTTGGTGTGTGTGTTGGTGTGTGTGTCGGTGTGTGTATTGGTGTGTGTATCGGTGTGTGTATCGGTGTGTGTATCGGTGTGTGTATCTGTGTGTATCAGTGTGTGTATCGGTGTGTGTGTGTATCGGTGTGTGTGTCGGTGTGTGCATCGGTGTGTGTGTCGGTGTGTGTGTCGGTGTGTGCATCGGTGTGTGTATCGGTGTGTGTATCGGTGTGTGTGTTGGTGTGTGTATCTGTGTATGTGTTGGTGTGTGTATCGGTGTGTTTTTGTATCGGTGTGTGTATCGGTGCGTGTATCGGTGTGTGTGTTGGTGTGTGTATCGGTGTGTGTGTCGGTGTGTGTGTTGGTGTGTGTGTCGGTGTGTGTGTTGGTGTGTGTATCGGTGTGTGTATCGGTGTGTGTGTTGGTGTGTGTATCGGTGTGTGTGTGGGTGTGTGTGTCGGTGTGTGTGTCGGTGTGTGTATCGGTGTGTGTATCGGTGTGTGTATCGGTGTGTGTGTTGGTGTGTGTATCGGTGTGTGTATCGGTGTGTGTGTTGGTGTGTGTATCGGTGTGTGTATCGGTGTGTGTATCGGTGTGTGTGTTGGTGTGTGTATCGGTGTGTGTGTTGGTGTGTGTATCGGTGTGTGTATCGATGTGTATATCTTGTGTGTGTGTTGGTGTGTGTGTTGGTGTGTGTGTTGGTGTGTGTATCGGTGTGTGTGTTGGTGTGTGTATCGGTGTGTGTGTTGGTGTGTGTATCGGTGTGTGTATCGGTGTGTGTGTTGGTGTGTGTATCGGTGTGTGTATCGGTGTGTGTGTTGGTGTGTGTATCGGTGTGTGTGTTGGTGTGTGTATCGGTGTGTGTATCGGTGTGTGTATCGGTGTGTGTGTTGGTGTGTGTATCGGTGTGTGTGTTGGTGTGTGTATCGGTGTGTGTATCGTGTGTGTATCGGTGTGTGTATCGGTGTGTGTATCGGTGTGTGTATCGGTGTGTGTATCTGTGTGTGTGTTGGTGTGTGTATCGGTGTGTGTATCGGTGTGTGTATCGGTGTGTGTATCGGTGTGTGTATCGGTGTGTGTGTTGGTGTGTGTATCGGTGTGTGTGTCGGTGTGTGTGTCGGTGTGTGTGTCGGTGTGTGTGTTGGTGTGTGTATCGGTGTGTGTATCGGTGTGTGTGTTGGTGTGTGTATCGGTGTGTGTATCGGTGTGTGTGTTGGTGTGTGTATCGGTGTGTGTGTTGGTGTGTGTATCGGTGTGTGTATCGGTGTGTGTGTTGGTGTGTGTATCGGTGTGTGTGTTGGTGTGTGTATCAGTGTGTGTATCGGTGTGTGTATCGGTGTGTGTATCGGTGTGTGTGTTGGCGTGTGTATCGGTGTGTGTATCGGTGTGTGTATCGGTGTGTGTGTTGGCGTGTGTATCGGTGTGTGTATCGGTGTTTGTATCGGTGTGTGAATGCCGGGTCGTGAGGGGATAGTGCGTGGTGTCGGTGTTTTCCCGTACTTTACCATTGTCCCAGACTGGTCATCGGCTTCCACATGGCAGCAGCATGGGCACCTTAGACTGGCTACGTGAGCAGCAGGGCGGCTGCTGTGTAGTGTGCACCTGCAGACCCTGCGACGTCCGGCTGATTAGTTAGCTGGATTGACTGAATGGCTGCGAACTTGGCGAAATGTTCGCTGTAGTGTTTTTAGGTCCTCATGCTGTAATAGATTTGGACGCCACGCACCATTGCAAAATAAATACCACACTTCGTGTGATGAACCAGAACATGACGTGGAAGTCTCAAAGCGTGTATCATTCCCGAAGCGCTGCCGATCAGCATCCGTAGTCGTGAATAGGGACAGGGCCAAACTCCACCATCAGCACAGACGAAGCTAATAGGGATAGGGCCAAACTCCACCATCAGTACAGACGAAGCTAATAGGGCCAGGGCCAAACTCCACCATCAGTACAGGCGAAGCTATTAGGGCCAGGGCCAAACTCCACCATCAGTACAGACGAAGCTAACAGGGCCAGGGCCAAACTCCACCATCAGTACAGACGAAGCTATTAGGGCCAGGGCCAAACTCCACCATCAGTACAGACGAAGCTAATAGGACAGGGCCAAACTCCACCATCAGCACAGACGAAGCTAATAGGGATAGGGCCAAACTCCACCATCAGTACAGACGAAGGTAGTTGTCTTCATCAGCCCGGCGAAATGCTAGGAGCGGAACAAAACCAAAACTCGTCACAGCGAGCTTGATTCGACAAGCTTGCAACACTTGCCGTGTCCAAAACTTGCCACAGCTTGCATTCGACTTGGGAAACCTTAATAGGACATGCATTGCATACTTAGTGCGGTGGAACCTGCTGCCTATTGACATTTTGTGCTTACTGAGGTTGCTCCTCCCATTACTGACAAAAAGACACAAATCTCCATAGGTACGTTTTCAGTGTTGACTGTGGTGGCAGAAGCGTGCCGTCTACGTTCGCGTCGGAGTGCTCATCCGTTTCGGCGTCTGCGGAACATTGTGAGTGATGCAATTCGCCGTGCGTCAATTCCACCGATTGCCAATTGGACGCGGTCGACTTCACAGCCAGTCGAGTTGTCCATGTTGGCATCACAGCACCGTCACTCGGCCACAATGTTGTGCACACGAACGTGCACCAGGTGAAACTGTGCAACTTGGGCGTCCTCATTGTCGCTCGGCACCTGCCAACGCCTTCTGACAACTGCGCGCAGGTGTCAGCCAATCTTCGGCCCGGTAGCGAAACATTTGAGAGAAGCAGTCACTCAAACACGTGGTGTTATGTGACCCCAGCTGTGTTGACATTGCAGCGCAGAATTCGGTGCGTAGTAGACCCGAAGTGTTGTTTTCATCGTTAGACATGCGGGACTGTCATTCTCGATGTAGCTGTTGGGCATGACACCAGAGGTAATTCGCCACGCACGGTCAGGCTTGCTGTGCAGTCATGGAAAGCCTCGTCTAAACGTCACTCTGCGGGCTCTGAAGATCCTGACATATGACAGGAACAGTGAATATACCTTGGCATGAATTTCAACCTTGGTACCGGTGTCAGAATATACGTGGTTGCAGCAGCGGGGTACTATTTCTATGTCCCTATCTGCCAGATCAGTCATCGCATTTAACAAATCATGCTTTAATCATAAGAACATGATGAAATGATATGGGCACACCCGATTGTGATACTAAGTCTAAAGGTAAAAGGACAAGAGACAGGTCGGGACAAGGGAAACAAATTAAGCCAATTTACGATTTTTATTCAAACGCATGAAAAGCGGATACACGTTTGCTACGTGCATTTACAATTATACAACATTGGTTTAATTTGGGAACGAAAAACATCATTAGTTATATTCTAGGCCATCATAGGTCCCGAGCAAGAGAGGTCAGACCTCTTCGCTGATTTGGCTACCTGCCACATTTTCAGGGTTCAATAGGTTGAGAATGGAAGTCCCCCTTTCTAACATTGTGTTTTGAACAGAAAACGACCTCGGGCATTTCCGGCAAGCCGGAGGCGCCTTTTCAACCGCTTGGATTCCTGGCCATAGCTTTGGAATCCTGCCCATAAGATCAGGTGCTTTTGCTTCGGCTTGGGCTCCGCCGACAGCCCAGGGACCCTTCATATTGGCTCGGGACCCTCTCCGCCAGCCCGTATCAATATCGTTCTGAGGACACTCTCCATTGAATAGGGGCCCTCTTCATCGGCACGGGACCATTTCCGGAGACCATTTCGTCGGCCCAGAAGCCCAAACTGGCCCCTGCACCAACGCCTTGAGGGCACCCCCGAGACTCCAGGGTGAGGCAGCTCCCCCTTCGCCCAGCCCACCCTTGACTACGCCACTGTGTGCAACACTATATAGTCGAGTTCTGAGACGCCAATAAAAGTGTATCCGGATGTAGTCGAATTACGTCTTCAGTGTAAATACGGGCATGCATGCATCATGCATAAGGAGTTCAAGTTGCAAGGCTGCAGCTGCTCTCCATAAGCTCGGAGAGTAAATACACTACTTTCCTAGCGCAAAGATAAAACTATTACTGCACAGCAAATTGTTGTTGTATTCTAAAAGGAATCAATTGTGATTCTACTTTATCATACTGCGGGGTTATCGTAGCTCATGCAGATTTGTCCATTACATTTAACTATGCAGGTATGTTCCATATCGCCTGCATTTCGACCGTCAGAATGTCGCATATTCGGTGGAAATTGCTACCCATAATTGTTTCCGTGAGCCCATTGCCCACGACACGACCAGGGTAAATTACATCTATGAAGTTCGATCACTAGACAGCCAGACGCAAGTAAATTAGCCGTCCACTCGCAATGCCAGTAATAATCGGACTATTACACTCGTCAAATTAAAGAGAGTGAGCGGAACGGTGCATTCGAGCCTTCCAGGAGAACGTCTTTTCGCGGAGAAAGGGGTGCCATCTTCTATGGAGAGAGGGGGGGGACGGCGGCACAATCCCCCCAGTGCCCTCTCGTCCGGTATCCTGATATGTCGGAGCATTTTGGTGCTGGTGGGACTCGAACCTGGATCTGTGTGTGAGGAATCCGACGGCTTACCAACTGCGTCACTGAGGACAAAGGTAATATTGGGTTGGAAGTGTACATTATTCAGACCTGTGAAATCCGGCAACTGCACGGTATGCTATAAATCCAGCTTTTGGTGTTCCCCTTCCGTGTAGTAGTAGGCTTGATCTTGCCTAACGTCCGTCGAAGCCAGTCAAGCTCAAGCCTACTAGCCGGAAGGAGAACGCCAATAATTCCATACATAGCATATCATGCAGTTGCGGGACATAACATCACTGAGAAACCGGGCGCCCAGCCGATTCCTTTCGATAACAAGTAGTGCACCTGTGCACAAATAGACAGACTATCGCTACTCTTCATTGATTTTCTGCACTCGCTATTATTCAACAAAAGAAAACAAAAACAGGAAGAATGATTCCGCTCCTTTTTATTGCCGGTGTTGAACCCACGGTAATGATGAGCCAAGTCCAGATTCGCACAAATCTGATGCGAGTACGTTCCAATCACGGTCACTCACTGCCAGCGGTACCGTATCTGTTATTCAGGTCGCGTGTGTATTACTCGACACCCGATGGGTGCCGCCTTGGCCACGAGTGGCGCGCGCCGGCGCCGCCGCCGCTCCCCGGCAACCGAGACCACCCCCACTATAAACAATCAATAGCCGACGGCACGGTGTGGGTCGCCAGTCGGTCGGCCGACACCGACGACGGCGGAGGGGTGTGAAGAGCGCGGCGCCTGAGGCGCTGACACGTGGCTCCACCGCTGACCTCTGTCACCCGAGACGGCGTGCAGGTCCCGAGCGCGCTGACCCGAGCTGACCCCTGTGACCTCAGAGCCGCGCGGCCCATCCCGTTCGAAGGGCCAGGTGGTCGAGATGCCATGTGCGTTCAGTCGGATGACTTCTCGGTGACAAGGTGTGATGGGTGACTGAGACAGGACGAAAGCGGCGCTGCCGACGTCTATGGGGCTGGTGCCGCCTCGGCCGTCTGACGTCATACAGCGGCCGGCTGCCGGTAGAGAGAGCGGCGCACAATGGACCCACTCGCCTCGGAGAAGGTCGACCAAACGTACGTGACTACTTACTCGTGACGTCGACACCTTGATGGGCGAATGTGTGAAACTGTTGCTTTGTCACGATGGTAGTCTTGGTTAATCTTGTCGACCATTTTTTTTCTCTTTAGAAATCGTCCAGATTTAGATGGTCAACCGTGTTGCCGCCATGACAGTGCCAACCGCTGACATGTGGCCATGTAAATGCCAACCACTGACATGTGACCATGTCAGTGGTTGGCGTAAACCGAAGCAGGATCTTAGGTTAGGTATGATGATATTAGCCCGCCATTGGATATGGCAACTCTTGATATGGCAACTCTTGATATGGCAACTCCAAGCTCTTGACTGGCGGTTCGGGTGGGGGAAGAGCAAGCAGTGTCCCATCCCGGAAGCAATTTGACCGATTTGAATTATCAAAACTACAATGGCGATATCATCCCTATGTCGCGCCATCCCTACATGTACAAAATGGAACAGGATCAAGGTCAAACCATCAAGCATGACATGTATTGATCATGATCTTGTAGTGGTGTCCTTGCAGTTGGCCTGGGGCCTACCACATAAATATGGCTTCGAAAGTTGCATGCTCGTGGTTGTGGTCGTTATTCTCCATAAGTTTCAAACCAAATGCTAATCAATGCCACATGACGCAATAGTTCTGAGTGACATCAAACGTACACCATTATCCTGTCCGACACAGTCTCGAGTATTACGCAACAGGTCTGAGTGATATCAAACATACACCATTATCTTGTCCGACACAGTCTCGAGCATTTCACAATAGTCCTGAGTGGCGTTGAATCTTCACCTATTATCCTGTCCGACACTGTTTCGAGCAATATGCAATAGTCCTGAGTGACATCGAACGTACACCGATTATCCTGTCCGACACAGTCTCGAGCAATATGCAATAGTACTGAGTGACATCGAACGTACACCGATTATCCTGTCCGACACAGTCTCGAGCAATATGCAATAGTACTGAGTGACATCGAACGTACACTTTTGGTCCTGTCTGACACAGTTTCGAACATTATATATGTAGTCGACACGCCGAACACCCATGCAGTTAACGAACCAATATTATTTTTTGCTGTATGGTTAAGGCCACATATCAAGGACAAATCAGGTCAGCACCATTCGATGCCAAATATCAGTTGTTAACAACTGTTTCACCTCCATTATTTCAATGTCCAGCCACAACGCTGCGTTTCCGTCCGGGCATATAAAAACAGCCTTTAAGGAAGCGATTAAAGAGGATGACGAAAACCGAAAATGGTAGACTGGCGACCTTTCTCAAGCAACATTTTATGAGTGTTTCAAAAGGTGTTTGTGCATCCTCCATATGCCATATTTGTTCTGAGTTTTTCGGTGCAAGGTTAAATGGTGATTTTCTCTGGACGCTCAATATGCTCCCTCGCGACGGAGGCGAAACGACGCGCGTATTTTATGGCCGACACCCGTGGGAATGTTCGGCAATCATCTCCCAGCCACCAATAGGGCTTCCTTCAGCAGTGAGATGCCATCTTTCCCTGGTGTTGGCGTGTGATGAGTCACTCGTCAGGTCCACCGATGTTTTAATTCAATGGATGAACGCTAACAAGCTGTACTAAGGCTGCACCTGGGCCGCCGAGATCAGCCGGCATCCTCTCTGCCAGCTGAACCTGGGCCGCAGGGATCAGCCGGCATCCCCCCTCTGCCAGCTGCACCTAGGCCTTACTATGCAACCTAGGAGCGCCTCGGGGCTTCAGTCCCACCAACTCTGGCCGGCGTGATCCGCTTGGATCACTTAGCCAAGCGATGACCTGCGGTCTGGCTTTACCGGCCATATTGCCCGCGAAGTTGACCGGCTTCCTCCCGGGACCTGCCCTTCTTGTAAGAAATGGCAGCTTCGGACGATGCTGCCCTCCCTGGCCGCCGGGAGGGCAGACCTGGGCGCCATCCGCCCCCCCCCCTCTCAGGGGGAGAATTGGGCGGTCGACAGCCTGATGTTTCTGTTGAGTGTTCCGCGAGCTACATGGCATCGATTTTATGCTTCTAAATCCGCCTTTGCTGCTTTTTTAGTAGACGCTCAGTTGAAAATAGGCCACATTTAGGTCACAAATAATTATTTGATCCATCACAAGCGGGAATATGACTGCGAATCTTTCGAAGGTACCTGGCTGATGGACACACAGAAATACGCACCCTAATTTGTTATTCTCAACTACGTCCTTATAGTGAAATATTGGTGATAGAATGGACCTTTAGGAGCAATTTATGCACCCGTACATGACAGTCAAACCAACACAGAATGGGGCTCCAAAGGTGGAAATAACTATCAAGTTTTCGCTTTGTGCTCCTGGGTCTGCCTGTCACCTGAGAATGCTTTAAGATTGGCGACGCATTGGGTGGATATGACCAGAACAATTCGTTTGTTCTATCTCGCGATGAATCCAGACGATACGTGCTGGAGATTTCTAGAGGTGTGGTAGAATCCCCCTTCTCGGCACAATCGGGCTAAAGTAACCACACAGGAGCATGGTGCCTCTAAGAGAACAAGAAACTGAATTAAGACATTATGTTGTCGTAATCAGCAGTAATCAGGGCAATAAGTGTCCACTGCTCATGCATTTAGGGGATGACTACTTAATTGAAAACACGCTGATGCCATGACAAGGCTGGAAATCTGCCCGTCGTTTTTTCACGCCACGTACATTTCTTGATGCAGTGGTTTCATCTCCTGAGACACATTGTTATTCATATGGTGCATATATCCTAATGGAGTGTGTTGGTCTCTTCGGTATATTATACGCTTATCTACAATTCCTGATGCATTTCTTTTGCGGGCACAACGTGCATACGACAGTGAGCCACACACCGTGCCGTGCTGCGACAGTGAGCCACACACCGTGCCGTGCTGCGACAGTGAGCCACACACCGTGCCGTGCTGCGACAGTGAGCCACACACCGTGCCGTGCTGCGACAGTGAGCCACACACCGTGCCGTGCTGCGACAGTGAGCCACACACCGTGCCGTGCTGGAGCAGCGTTTCTATTTTCTCAGTGGTGACGCCACCGTTACCAACCCTCCATTAATAAAGCCGCCAATTCGACTAAATAATAACCAGTGCTTATTGACCCACCACAGGCAATTCGACACTGTGTGGCATAAATAAGTAAGGAAGAAGTGCCAGCTTTCCCATATTTATCGCTGCAAGGATAACTATTTGGACCAGACTACGTGGTTTTTATGACGAGACGACGGAGTAGTTAATGGCGGCTAAGGTCCCGTGAGTTATTCATTAATAATCGCGCCAGTTCTTGGCGCTCCTTAATACTCGCCTATCATAATCCAGAGGAAGCGATTAGTAATCAAGCACTCTCGGACAATCAGAAGAGTGAAACAGCCAACGCGTCTCCCGTAGCATGCCAACAGCCACCAGGACACTCAAATTGGCCGTTTCTACTTTTTATCCACAAGGCGTAAAGTCAAGATTGCAGGATGCTTTTCCTTATCATGGTATTTCTCCAGACGTGCTGTGTCAACACCGCCAGCAGACCCGCCTGCCTCCTCGCAATATTAAATTGTCTTTAAATTGTTTCATGTTGCTGATTCACATCGTCATATACAACATGGAGAACCCTGAGAACAAAACCAATATTATTTTATCTCTCTCACTCGCTAACCTTCAAACTATCTCGGCAACATTCACGCCTAAATACTAACGTAATGAGACTTATTAAATAACCTTACCACAACAGTGTTTTTTTAGCCGTTGCACCGTTGAGGGGGTTGTGAGATGAATAGCTATCATTCAATTGTATAAACTACGTTACCCTGAGTTCCCTTTGCATCATCAAGGTCTGGGGAGCAAATGCATGACTCTTCAGATTTGCCACGGTCTGTACCGCACTTCCGTGGACAGACAATGGCACAATACTGTGGACAGACTATGCCACACTACCTTGGACAGACTACGCCGTACTACCTTGGACAGACTACCCAACACTACCGTGGACAGACAACGGCACAATACTGTGGACAGACTATGCCACACTACCGTGGACAGACTACGCCGTACTACCTTGGACAGACTACCCAACACTACCGTGGACAGACAATGGCACAATACTGTGGACAGACTATGCCACACTACCTTGGACAGACTACGCCGTACTACCTTGGACAGACAATGCCACACTACCGTGGACATGCTATGCCACACTACCGTGGACAGACAATGCCACACTACCTTGGACAGACAATGCCACACTACCTAGGACAGACTATGCCGCACTACCTAGGACAGACTATGCCGCACTACCTAGGACAGACTATGCCACACTACCGTGGACAGACTATGCTACACTACCGTGGACAGACTATGCTACACTACCTTGGGCGGACAATGCCCCACTACCTTGGACAGACAATGCCACACTACCGTGGACAGACAATGCCACACTACCGTGGACAGACTACGCCGTACTACCTTGGACAGACTATGCCACACTACCGTGGACAGACTACGCCGTACTACCTTGGACAGACAATGCCACACTACCGTGGACAGACTATGCCACACTACCTTGGACAGACAATGCCACACTACCTTGGACAGACAATGCCACACTACCGTGGACATGCTATGCCACACTACCGTGGACAGACTACCCAACACTACCTTGGACGGACAATGCGACACTACCTTGGGCGGACAATGCCACACTACCGTGGACAGACTACGCAACACTACCTTGGACAGACAATGCCACACTACCTTGGGCGGACAATGCCACACTACCGTGGACAGACTACGCAACACTACCTTGGACAGACAATGCCACACTACCGTGGACAGACTACGCCGCACTACCTTGGGCGGACAATGCCACACTACCTTGGACAGACTACGCAACACTACCTTGGACAGACAATGCCACACTACCGTGGATAGACTACGCCACACTACCTTGGACAGACAATGCCACACTACCTTGGGCGGACAATGCCACACTACCGTGGACAGACTACGCAACACTACCTTGGACAGACAATGCCACGCTACCGTGGACAGACTACGCCGCACTACCTTGGACAGACAATGCCACACTATCTTGGACAGACAATGCCACACTACCGTGGACATGCTATGCCACACTACCGTGGACAGACCACCCAACACTATCTTGGACGGACAATGCAACACTACCTTGGGCGGACAATGCCACACTACCGTGGACAGACTATGCCACACTACCGTGGACAGACTACGCCGTACTACCTTGGACAGACAATGCCACACTACCGTGGACAGACTATGCCACACTACCGTGGACAGACAATGCCACACTACCTTGGGCGGACAATGCCACACTACCGTGGACAGACTACGCAACACTACCGTGGACAGACAATGCCACACTACCGTGGACAGACTACGCAACACTACCGTGGACAGACAATGCCACACTACCGTGGACAGACTACGCAACACTACCGTGGACAGACTATGCCACACTACCGTGGACAGACTATGCCACACTACCGTGGACAGACAATGCCACACTACCTTGGGCGGACAATGCCACACTACCGTGGACAGACTACGCCGCACTACCTTGGACAGACAATGCCACACTACCTTGGGCGGACAATGCACACTACCGTGGACATGCTATGCCACACTACCGTGGACAGACTACCCAACACTACCTTGGACGGACTATGCCACACTACCGTGGACATGCTATGCCACACTACCGTGGACAGACTACCCAACACTACCTTGGACGGACAATGCCACACTACCGTGGACATGCTATGCCACACTACCGTGGACAGACTACCCAACACTACCTTGGACGGACAATGCAACACTACCTTGGGCGGACAATGCCACACTACCGTGGACAGACTACGCAACACTACCTTGGGCGGACAATGCCACACTACCGTGGACAGACTACGCAACACTACCGTGGACAGACTATGCCACACTACCGTGGACAGACAATGCCACACTACCGTGGACAGACTACGCCGCACTACCTTGGACAGACAATGCCACACTACCTTGGACAGACAATGCCACACTACCTTGGGCGGACAATGCCACACTACCGTGGACAGACTACGCAACACTACCTTGGACAGACAATGCCACACTACCGTGGGCAGACTACGCCGCACTACCTTGGACAGACAATGCCACACTACCTTGGACAGACAATGCCACACTGCCGTGGACATGCTATGCCACACTACCGTGGACAGACTACCCAACACTACCTTGGACGGACAATGCAACACTACCTTGGGCGGACAATGCCACACTACCGTGGACAGACTACGCAACACTACCTTGGGCGGACAATGCCACACTACCGTGGACAGACTACGCAACACTACCTTGGGCGACAATGCCACACTACCGTGGACAGACTACGCAACACTACCGTGGACAGACTATGCCACACTACCGTGGACAGACTATGCCGCACTACCTTGGACAGACAATGCCACACTACCGTGGACAGACTACCCAACACTACCTTGGGCGGACAATGCAGCACTACCGTGGACAGACTACGCAACACTACCTTGGGCGGACAATGCCACACTACCGTGGACAGACTACGCAACACTACCTTGGGCGGACAATGCCACACTACCGTGGACAGACTACGCAACACTACCTTGGGCGGACAATGCCACACTACCTTTTATTTATTTATTTATTTATTTCACAATACATGCCCTCCACGTATAGTGGCTATTATGGACAGTCTGGGTATAACTCACAGATATTTACAAAGAAAGGATAGATTTGTGGTCAATAGTGAGAACAGATGCGCAACAAACATTCATACACCAACATAATACAATACCCATATCACTATATGCACTACACACACCGTGCTTGCAACACGAGCTGTAAACGAGTAGTTTATGGAAGTGATATGAAAGCGATGGCCTAAATGTGAGTGCTTGGTGTACACAAATCTGTTTTGCAAGTTTGTGTTTTGTGTGACTAGTGTTGCTCGTGGAGATAAGCTAGTACATGCTTCTTGAAGTTAGACAGCTTCAATGTGTTTGTTTCAGTAGAGAGTTTGTTATAGTGGAAGACAGACGAGTAGATAAATCTCCTGCGGCCCACCTCTCTGTGTATGGCTGGCAGGTGCAGGTGGTCGTCTGCACGCGTATGACGGTTTCGCAGGGTAGAGTTTGCAGATATTTGACCCGCAATGTGTGTTGGCTCACCCGTCAGAATGATCTTGTGGAGCAAAGTAAGGCTGTGAAATAGATGCAGATCAGCTGCGGTGAGGAGACCCAACTCGTTACGGGCATCAGAAATATGATCAAATTTCCGTAGACCTAACACGACTCTTGTGGCGAAGTTAATGATCTTGTCTAGTCTGTGGATGTTTGCTGCCGACCCGTTCCCATAAACAGATTATGCAGTAGCGGATATTGGATATAACTAGGCTATTGACTATAGTGAAGAGGGTACTGGTTGGCAGATGGTGAAGCAGATGGCTCAGGGCCAGTAGGAATCCAGTGCACTTGCGAACCACAACAGCTACATGGGAATCCCACGACATGTGGCGATCAAATGTCACCCCAAGGTTCCTACACGAATGACTTTCATCTATCGCGGCGTCCCTAAAGCACACTCGTATCGGGGTAATATTGCGAAGATTTTGACGCGATCCGAACGTGAGAAGCTGAGTTTTGGTTTGGTTTACCTTCAAACCGTTTTCCAGGAAGTAGTCGTAAAGTTGGTTCAGACATGTCTCCATCTGATTTATCAGATTTGGGAGATCAGATTTGCGACCGGAGATGAGGACCTGGGTGTCGTCTGCGAACTGAGTGACGTGTGCTACCGGGACGTGCAAACTGAGGTCGTTCGGAAAGATGCAATAGAGGAGTGGACCTAGTGATGAGCCTTGAAAAACACCTATGTTGTTTGGAAGAAAGGAGGAGAGATGCCTGTTTCCGCGTTGATCTGAGATGCTAACAGCCTGCGTGTGACCTCCCAGATAAGCCTTAAACCAGTCAGTATCGATTCCATGGAGTTCTAGTTTAGTCAGCAGTTTGGTATGATCTATTACGTCGAAGCATTTACTGAGGTCCAGAATGCAAAGGAGAGCTACTTCCGAACGGTCCATTGCTGCTAGTATTTTGTCCGTGACCGAAATCAGAGCGGTTTCCGTAGAGTGGCGTAGTCTGAAGCCGTGCTGAGTTTGGGCCAGTAGGTGGTTTGCGTTCAGGTAGTGATAGGGTTGCTTCTGCACTACCCTCTCTGTGATTTTGGCGATAACGAACCAATGAGATGGGCCTAAAATTAGAGGGATCCGAAGGATCTCCTGATTTGTGAATGGGAGTTACTATTGACTGCTTCCAAGTGGAGGGGATATCAGCTGTAGTCAGGCATGTGTTTATAATGTCCAGCAGCACTTCTCCGATAAAAAAGAACATAAATTTGATGACCTTAATACAGATCCCGTCGGGTCCGCAAGGACTTGTGCTCCTCATATCCATGATAATTGTGGTTAGCTGTTCGATGGATATGGGTGATACTTTATAGGAGCTGGTAGAGACGCGCGATAGCCGGCAACTGGGAGGTGTGTGTTCAGACACGTTTGTCTGGCGTTTGACCTCTGCTGATACCTTAGGTCCGACACTAACAAAGTATTGATTTAGATGCTCAGGTAGGACCTGGGGTTGAACTCTATGAGAGCCTTTTTTGGTGTCGATAATGGGCTTTATAGCACGCCACGCAGCTGATGGGCCTTTCTGTGCTATCTTTCTGCTAATATCGTCCCTACAGTCAGCTCTAATAGCTGAGCGAACTTGTCTGTTAAGTATTTTGTATGTGCTTCTATCTTGCAAGTGCAAAGCTACATTTCGCCGGTGCATGAGCTGTTTGGTAGCTTCGCTGACATATGGTGCTGTTGGGTTCCGAATTTTGATGTTTCTGAGGGGCAGGTGCTCGTCGAGAATAGGTGTCAGCAATTTCAGCAGGGTGTCCCATTTGTCCGTTACTGAGATGCGCCCAGTGACCTGGACCCAGTCGATCTCACCAAGGTCAAGGGTCAGTTCCGAGGTATCTACTCGTCCGTAAGAACGTGACTTTATCACGGTGTTAACTGAGGCAGGCCTGTTTACTTTAATGGAACATATGATAAATTTATGAGGACTGTAGTGGCAGAAACTCACTCTGGTTCTGCCGACGGAGATGGGCGAGTTTGTTAGGATGACATCCAACAAAGAGCCTGTGGCGAATGTAGGGCGCTGCACTGTCACGGTAAGTGAATAGTTGCTGATGAACTCAAGCAGGTGTGTTTTGCTGGGGCTAATAGCCGTGTCGAGAAGGTTACAATTTAGATCACCTGCGAGGTAGAAAGTGCCGGCAAAGTTCAGTGTCGCCAATTGAACCTGTCTTTCAAGCTCAGCGAAGTCATCATTTAAGGCAGGAAGAGTGTTACGAGGAGGCCGATAGATTGCCGCTAGAATGAAATACTTTCCGCTCTTGCCTTTGACTTTGGCCCAGAGTGATTCTAGTTTGGAGCTAGAGTTCGGAGGCGTAGAAATTTTCAAAACGGTAATAGTTAGTGCTGACTTGGCGATAATCGCCACCCCACCGTAACCACAAGAGTCGGGCCGGTCCGCGCGTTTCACTTGGTAACCGGGGAAGTTAATGAGACGCGTGGGGGTGCTAGGTCGCAGCCAGGTCTCAGTCACCACAGCTAGGTCTAGAGAGTAAGTATGAAGGTCGTTGTGTAGTTCAAGTAGCTTAGGTTTGATAGATTGTGCATTGATGAGTCCCAGGTGGAGCTGTCCTTTGTGCTGTTGAGCTGTCGCATGGCTTGCTGCCACACTACCGTGGACAGACTACGCAACACTACCTTGGACAGACAATGCCACACTACCGTGGACAGACAATGTCACACTACCGTGGACAGACTACGCAACACTACCTTGGACAGACAATGCCACACTACCGTGGACAGACAATGCCACACTACCGTGGACAGACTATGCCACACTACCTTGGACGGACAATGCAACACTACCTTGGGCGGACAATGCCACACTACCGTGGACAGACTACGCAACACTACCTTGGGCGGACAATGCCCCACTACCTAGGACAGACTATGCCGCACTACCTAGGACAGACTATGCCGCACTACCTAGGACAGACTATGCCGCACTACCTAGGACAGACTATGCCGCACTACCTAGGACAGACTATGCCACACTACCGTGGACAGACTATGCTACACTACTGCACGCAAATAGTTCCGCACTGCTGCAAGCAGACAGCATTGCACAAACATAAGTACACTGCCGCACTACTCTCGACAGTTGTGTCACACTACTGTAGTACTCGTTGGGTTGTAATTTATCGTGCACTAAGATACATAAAATGTACTATTGTGTTACTTCTGTAGTATTTGGCAGTTTCCTGTAGTTATATTGCCTTCGCTTGTGTTATTTCAACCGATATACTGTTTGCTCGATCTTGTGCATCACTACACCCAACATGTGCTTAACAAAACTACTTCTGTACTTTTTTTGCGCGACTTTGCACTTATTTTGTTACTTTTTATGCTCTGGCATAAATCAGCACGTATAGCAGAAATAATGCTGGAGTCTGTGAGGCCATCGCGTTAGACTTACTTCCCATCCCCCACGTGGTCTTGGCGTGGTGAGGTCCCACCCACACGCAATTCTGGGGTGTACCTATTTTGGGGTGTGCCTATGCCGACATGTTGCGCAGGACTGCTAGAAACAGCAGGTACGGCTATGCCTATCACTTTGACCTCAGAGTCAAATCCTGGCGACACCCTGCATCCGCTGACCATTGTATATGCCTTTGCGGTTGCCTATGCCTATGATGTTTTTTTCGAGCTACATCATAAGAGTATCAATGTACAGAAAAGAGTCCAACTGAAGGCGCTCAAATTGTCAGATTTGACAGTGTCCCTTCCACCAAAATAGTACAGAAAGTAGGAAAATACCTGAAAAGTAGGCAGCCTAGTGGAAAGTCGCTGACAGATACTTCCAACAAAATATCTTTCCATCAAATATGTAACGAAAGCGGCGGCAAAAGTTACCTCCCCCAGGATTTTACCTCGCCATTTTTTTAAGACACCAGCACTTGGCTATCCGCCTGGATGGGAATTTAACACTGGGTAGTGTAGCGTCCGGACACGGTTTGCTGGGTAGTGTAGCGTCCGGACACAGTTTGCTGGGTAGTGTAGCGTCCGGACACAGTCTGCGATCAACCCGCTCATGTAGTGTCCGGGCACGGTTTGCGATCAACCCGCTCAGGTAGTGTCCGGGCACGGTTTGCGATCAACCCGCTCAGGTAGTGTCCGGACACGGTTTGCGATCAACCCGCTCAGGTAGTGTCCGGGCACGGTTTGCGATCAACCCGCTCATAGGCGTCCGGAGCACAGCAAGCCCGTTTATTCACAACCAGCACACAAGAACAGACAAAACACATGTCACGACAGTCCAGTCCATCAATCGTATTGCACTGGAAACCGGCAAAAACCAGGCAGTGTCCAAAAGTCATGCGGGAAATACGGTGTGTTGCTGCCACACTGTGTGGAAAGCATTCGTGCTTATATTGGCTGGAATAGTTGCATCCAATTATTCTAATAGTCTATGTTCGAGTGGTTTCTAACGTGTGGCATTTTATATCTACTTGTAAAATCGATGAGCGGTTGTCGGGACACACGGCACATGTCAGACGCCTGAGAACAAAGTGGGAAATGGTATCAGGTTCCAAACACCAATGAGACGAAGGAGGTGGAATTTTTATATCAGAAGATGAGTAAGCTTTGCATAGCCAATGCGGAGCCGGGCAGGCGTAACTTCTTTGATAGGAGTATTTTGACTCGAGGAAGGCCATGAAGCAAGCGTCGGTTTTTTTGGATGTTTGTGGGATTGAGAGGTTGCATCCCAAAACCAGGAGTTACGCAGGTGATGAGGTCGGATATGTTATGTTACCAGCTGTAAAATATTGCCCATATATCCAGATAAGTTTTATATGACCCTCGGAAGTCATAGCGGCAGACATTTCACGGATACCTGTATTAATTGGATTGCATAAATTATACACAGGAGAGATTGCGGGCAGTGAATACGAACATAAGACGACTTTTTGAGCACGCAGTCGCTGGATATGGCGGAGTGCGCCCATAATCGCGATTTATTCTGCTGAGTAAACCGGATGTTGATCCGAAATCCTGCTAGATAGTCCGGCATCACTACAAAGAAAAGCCGTGCCTTTTTGGTGATGCTTGGATCCATCTATATTATATTAAATAAATTAACAAACATCATCTTTGCTTTTAACTTCAGCGAATATCGGAAGCATTCCACACTCAGATGTACCCACCCACACTAACAATTACACACGTTTTACCACCGGTGAGAAGAAGTTCAGTTGCCAGTTGCTACACACACCAGAGGGGAGGGTAATTTGGCATGTTGCAGCATGGTGGTGGAGGGCAGTGGTCATATCTCTGCCATTACGAAGGCTCTGAACAACTATAAAATTTATCTTTGCAATCTAGTAGCACTGTGAATGCGTGTAGTATGCGGCGAGGAAATGCTAGCGGAATGGTGTTGAATGAACTGATTCCAGTAGCGCATCGCATTAGTAGAGGTTTTTGACGATGCCGTACACTGGGCAGGTTTATTGGTATCGATCTACCAGAACGTTTCGTGCAGAATTCGTCCAGAATCTCCCAGTTACTAAACGGAGTGCTGGTGTTTCCACTACCTCAGGCGCAGATGTTTTTAGATGTTTTTATGACGTGCAATCAAAGGGAAAGAGAGAGAGAGAGAGAGAGAGAGAGAGAGAGAGAGAGAGAGAGAGAGAGAGAGAGAGAGAGAGAGAGAGAGAGAGAGAGAGAGAGAGAGAGAGAGAGAGAGAGAGAGAGAGAGAGAGAGAGAAAGAGAGAGAGAGAGAGAGAGAGAGAGAGAGAGAGAGAGAGAGAGAGAGAGAGAGAGAGAGAGAGAGAGAGAGAGAGAGAGAGAGAGAGAGAGAGAGAGAGAGAGAGAGAGAGAGAGAGAGAGAGAGAGAGAGAGAGAGCGACAACATCGAACGAGGCGTATGCTGAATCAATCATTAATCATGCAACAACTAATCTCGCTGAATTCACAAGGCAAGCGAATTTCAGCGCGGTGCTCGCAGAGGACTTCTAAAAATAAACTGTAAGCCACCGTGTTCGTACATAAATTGATGGCACAAGTATTGTGATGTCAAAAGTACCTCAGAAGAAAACAAATCGAAGTTGAAGACAATCGAAATGTCATAAATATTTCACTCAGCCCTGGAAGGTTGATCTGTCTCCGTAGTGGAGGTGCCGCTACTGTAGATTCCAAAAATGTACATGTTCGGAAAACTGCAAGGTAATAACATGGGGATTGTGAGTATTTTTTCTTAGCCAGGCTTCATCCTAAATCATCGCTTAAAAAAGAAATACCACCACCCTATATAATTTCGCTGTAAATTCCAACGAGGCCCGAAACCTTTGACACTATGTATATCTCATTTTTTAGACCTTGGGCTGCAAAACTTGTAACAAAAACTGACCTTGATAACTGGTCTGTGGTCAATCGCTGATAATAACGTGATGGTAATGAAAGAAATGCAACGCGTTCATAGTAGGTGGAAATGTTGAGTTTTGACCCATGATTGCAACCTGAGAATTGCATCCAAACATAAAGGTATCCTGGGGTGCAAATTAGCATTGAAGTGGAAGGCTATTCGATGATGCTTTGCTTTGAAGCTGGCCTGCACTTGCAAGTTGCAGTTGGGTAGTAAGCTACCTACCTCAACCTACTTATTATTGATTTTCCCTACAGGATGACACGTGATATCCCATGCAACCTGACCCGTGAATGGCACTTAACCATTAGGTGCCGATTGAGTACATTTTGGCCCGAACGAACATTGGCCTTTGGCCAATGTTCGTTCGGAATTCCTCCTTAAATGATTTAAATTTTCAACATGGACCCTATATGGCTGGACACCCCAATCGAATGGCTTTCCGAAATTGGAGCCACTGCAAATGATCCCATTAAGTTTCTAGGTTCAACCACCCCTCCTCACCCCCTCCACTCAACGAGAAGGGTGCTTATTGGCGTAGGCGTAAAAGTTATCAGATAAATGGAAGGGGATGGGAGTCAGCCGAGTTTCCCCGGTGGACTATTTCCAGGCAGAGCCATATAGCTAATGCTACATTCCTCTCAAAGATAGAGTGAGACCGGGCCATGCAGCCCTGCTACCAAGCCTGCCGCGACTGACTACTGCGATCCTTAGCATAACAGACTCTAAAAAAACAATGGGGATGCCTGGGCGTGAGAATCAGCGCATTATGGCCGCCGCAGCTGACACAATGAGAACCAGCGCATTATGGCCGCCGCAGCTGACACAATGGGAACCAGCGCATTATGGCCGCCGCAGCTGACACAATGGGAACCAGCGCATTATGGCCGCCGCAGCTGACACAATGAGAACCAGCGCATTATGGCCGCCGCAGCTGACACAATGGGAACCAGCGCATTATGGCCGCCGCAGCTGACACAATCTGAAGGCCGCCGCAGCTGACACAATGGGAACCAGCGCATTATGGCCGCCGCAGCTGACACAATGGGAACCAGCGCATTATGGCCGCCGCAGCTGACACAATCTAAAGGCCGCCGCAGCTGACACAATGGGAACCAGCGCATTATGGCCGCCGCAGCTGACACAATGGGAACCAGCGCATTATGGCCGCCGCAGCTGACACAATCTAAAGGCCGCCGCAGCTGACACAATGGGAACCAGCGCATTATGGCCGCCGCAGCTGACACAATCTAAAGGCCGCCGCAGCTGACACAATGGGAACCAGCGCATTATGGCCGCCGCAGCTGACACATCTAAAGGCCGCCGCAGCTGACACAATGGGAACCAGCGCATTATGGCCGCCACAGCTGACACAATCTAAAGGCCGCCGCAGCTGACACAATGGGAACCAGCGCATTATGGCCGCCGCAGCTGACACAATGGGAACCAGCGCATTATGGCCGCCGCAGCTGACACAATCTAAAGGCCGCCGCAGCTGACACAATGGGAACCAGCGCATTATGGCCGCCGCAGCTGACACAATGGGAACCAGCGCATTATGGCCGCCGCAGCTGACACAATCTAAAGGCCGCCGCAGCTGACAGGATGCTCTCATTAATCCTGGGATCCGGGCTCCGAGCGTACCCCAGACATTCGGCGCGCTGACGTTGCAGTTGGTGCCTGGAGCCGCGGCGGCGACGAATATTATGTTTGGTCAGTTCCGACGCCGCAGCGGCCAGCCAACCATCTCCTATTGTGCCCATGTACCGGGTGGCACTCCACCATTCCACCGTCATATCACCATTGCACATGTAGGGCAGGGGGCTGGTCGGAGTGCGACCACCGGACCCCTCCATTCGCGGTGTGATGCACTGGGTGATGCCGACCAATGACAGGCCAGGGCGTTGACTTGGCGGGCTCCCGTTCTAACACGACTGGTACATACCTTCTCGTGCTCGCAGCCCGGTCAGACGCGACTGGACTGTCGAGGCGGTAAGATGCAACCAAGCGGGTGAAGGTGAGCAGACGTGCAGGCGCAACCAAGCGGGTGAAGGTGAGCAGACGTGCTCACCTTCACCAAGCGGGTGAAGGTGAGCAGACGTGCAGGCGCAACCAAGCGGGTGAAGGTGAGCAGACGTGCTCACCTTCACCAAGCGGGTGAAGGTGAGCAGACGTGCAGGCGCTTGCACAAGTGTTCGCCGTATTCTTTAACTAGCAGCCCAATAAATACAAGGACATTGACGGCTGTTGGATTTGAGAACTTCGTGGTTTGGAGAAGCTGTTGAAATTAAGATCCAGTTATCGTACAAGCGAGGCAAACCCTCGCTTGTACTGCATCACTGCCAGGCGAATTAAGCTTGCCTACAATCGTCATGTCTGCTTTTAACTTCACCGAATCTTCATCAAAGATCCTTCTGGGCATCGCCAGCACTTTTAGCCATGATGGTCTATGTAATGACCCAGACGGGAGTTTGAGCCGCTTTCGGGGGTGTGGGCGAACCTCTTACAACACCTCATCTAGGGGGCAGTGGTGCCAGTCGTGGCGGTTCTCCCCCTCAGCATGGACGTGCCTGCTCCCTAGATAGTGACCACCGCCTTTGCCTTAGCGTTACTGGGAGGGAAAGCGGCGGAGTTTGGTTTCCTCAGATAGTGGTTCCTCATTCGTCAATGTGCACGACCCACAGTCAAAATTACCCAAGAGCCACTGATGAGGGATTCGAAATTCTTAGTCCCACTGACCTCCAATCGGCTCAGAAGAGGATTTTAATTCTCCTTGTCGGTACCTGAACACCATCAGTAGCAGGGCCGTTACTGATGGTGGAGGATGGAGGGATGGACGGCTCCGTCCATCCCTCTCCCCTTCATAAGTACGAGCGCCCGCCCAACCCTCCTCAATTGAAGGTTCCTGGATCTGAGCCTGCTTACCTTTCTGTGAACTTCTTTCCAACACCAAAATATGGCCAGAAAACGGGTTGACTTTTCACCAATCCTCAACCATGTATTTTAAAACATGCATGGGACACATGCATTTTTCTAAGACTCCATAAATGTCCCTTTTTAATTTCGTGT
The DNA here is from genome assembly GCA_034440615.1 of Ashinkailepas kermadecensis. Classification (NCBI taxonomy): domain Eukaryota; kingdom Metazoa; phylum Arthropoda; class Thecostraca; family Neolepadidae; genus Ashinkailepas; species Ashinkailepas kermadecensis. The sequence goes on from JAOTOM010002686.1 coordinate 104,249, forward strand.
CCTTTTTTGCATTATACGCAGGCTTCGTCTCCTATTTAATGCCAGATTTGCTATCTGTTTTTAGTGTGTTGTCAAACAAAAAAAATCCAGTAAGGCAATACCTTAATTCCAGAAAGTGCAACGTGATTGTGTGATCAGTTTATCCTCTGCGCTCTGTGGCATCATAATCATGCAATACATGTTGGAGATGCAGCTCGCACCATTCATCCAGTTAGTTGCCAGAATTCGCGTATATCTTCGGTGTCGTAGCACCATTTTGGGTTTATTAAATCTTCTGAAGGAGAATGTTCGAAGTTCTTCACGTCCTTCTTCTTTCTTCTATTCGTTCATGCGCAAGCTGGTGCTTTCGGTAAGAAAGAGACTACGAAATATTATATCGGGTGTGCTTAAAAAAAAACTTGCTATGAAATTAATAGCCGCACTTAGGAAATGACACCTGAAATGGCTTACGCGCACAAGCCTACAGCTTCATCCGCCTCCACTTTGTGAACTATTAACTAAAGTGGGTCAAGGGCCGAAGCAGTGCTGTTCGGTGTTCAGTTACTTGGTCAGGCTAGCATTGCTTGCTACCTCAAACTTGAGGTGTTAAAGGCAAAAGCGTAAGCATTGCGGCCTCTGCGATAACACGACAGTCAAGGGGATTACAACAATACAGTTAGCTTAATTTTCCCAAGCAAGGCCCACTGGCGTAATATTCAATTCTAAAAATATCGAGGACGATCCGTTGCAATTCGACGCAATCACGGCGGGGTCCATAGCTGCAACCAGTTGATCACATTCCTTTCCACACATTTTCTGAGCACGTCTGGCAAGTACGAACTCTTGTTAGGTGTCGATCATTTCTTTTAACAGAAGGCCTATGGTGCCTTTCATTCAGCTGAAGCATGTAGCATGTGTTTTAATTCCTTCGATGGTGTTGGAACTTACCTACCTGTGCGCGCAGCAAGCACGATTAAGTGGTTATTCTGCTGCCTCACCAACATGATGACCGCCGAAACTAACTTGGGAAAAACATGCAATTTGTTCCATTGCATTGGAGTTGGTAGGACTGAAGATACTCAGAACCAAGCCCTATGTCAACCTTAAGATGGTTCCTACGCGCATACTGAGCAGTACTTTTTCAGGCTTGCATAAAAAATGGAGAAGGAAATGCGTGAATTGTACGACTTTTATAGCATTTTGCTGTGATGCTTTATCAAGGACAAACCATTTATAGGGTTGTTAGGGTACCTGTGTGAAGAAGGTAGATAGAGTAGGTTTTTCATATCCATTTTCGGAATATTACCTTAATGGCGTAATTTGAACTATGAAGACATTGGAGAATGCCTTCATTCACTGGGAAAGATTGCCATCCCCGCGGTACCCCTAGCAGCCACGCACGCCCTTGTTCGTTCATTCCGTTATACATAGCTGGAAGAACAGCAATATCAAATTCGCGATTTCGTTCTCTGAACAGAGACCGGTGTCCGGACTGTCGGCTGTCTCAACTCGAATTCAGCTGTCAGTTCACTTTTTGTATCATACTTTAAACAACAACACGGCCCTTGGTGGGTAACCGGACAAATGTACGTAAAGCAAATACACGTATGGCAGATGTACGTACGCAAATGTACGTAAGCAAATGTACGTAAGCGCAAATGTACGTATGGCAAATGTACGTACGCGCAAATGTACGTTAGCACAAATGTACGTAAGCGCAAATGTGTGTAAGCGCTAAAGTACGTATGCGCAAATGTACATAAGCGCACATGTACTTGTGCCATATGTACCTAACCAAATGTACGTAAAGGCAAAGGTACGCATGCGTAAATGTACGCACATTTGCGCATACGTACAATTGAACATACGTACATTTGCGCATACGTACATTTGCGCATACGTACTTTTGTGCATACGTACATTTGTCCTTACGTACATTTGTCCTAGGTGTCCCCTTGGTGACCTTGCCCTGGAAGACATTCTGTTCTCAACATCGCGTAAGCTGACAAAGCACGACTGTGATTCCGTTGGCCTTCTTACAGATACCGAGCTTATGTATTCACTGTTGGTATTTGATGGCCGTTTCGTGATGTTGGCCTCGCCAGTTGACAGCTGTTGATAACACCAGGAACGCTGACAGCACCAATGACCGGCCGTCCGCGGCCGACACGATTGGATGGGTATTGTATGTACACCACGTGGGGAGGTCGCTGCCACTCGAACAGCCACAGTATCACTCACCTATGAGCATCTGATACAAAGCACGTAAAGTCCAGATGCTGTAATGGCGTCGGATATTTATGGATAGTCGGATGCTACACTTAGATAGTGCACTCTGAACCAACGAATTCGCTTTGACGTAGGCGACCCCAGTACGTCACAAATGCGGTGTGGCCACGTGGCAGGACACAGCCTGTACCGCCTGGAGAACATAGAAGCGAGGCGCCAGAAGCGAGGCGCCGCGCTTCCTGCAGTGTGTGCGTTGAGACACTATTCTGCATGTTGCAGTGCCCTGTTGAGCTACCGATGTGCTAACATACTTTGCTATTATATGATACAATTCAAATATATGGATTGAATTATGCTCCAACTACTTCGAGCAATTGTCAAAAGTTTCCATTATCCGGTTTCATGATTTCTCAGCGCAATCTTGCTCACGCATGCTGGCTATGCCTATCCACACGACCAACACGAAGTCGTCTTTTCCATATGGCTCCACCTGGGTGTCACTTTATTAAGTTGGTTAGGGGATGGGAGGGGGGAAATTACCTTTTTGATGACCAAAAATGTTTCGAACACCATCTGCACCTAGCATACGCCATAGACTCAGTGGCTAAGCTTTAGTCTGATTAGGAGGCCAAAATCAATGATTGCGGAGGCCAAATTAATGATTGAAGGGCCAGTACCACCCCACCCCGACCCCCTCCCCTAGCGCATACAAAGTGATCTCCCAGATCTATGGCCGACATGCTGATCATCTGGAACATTTTATCGGAAGGTTTCAATTGGCCTAGATTAGCCGGATTTGCTCGCTGCACAGCATTTGCGCACTGCATTGTGCACAGCATTGTGCACAGCATTGTGCACAGCATTGTGCATAAGCTGGTCGCAGGGGCCAACTCCGTGCAAAATATCGTCCAATTCGACCGAGCGCACCCCGAGAGAGAAGGGCAGCAGTTCATTGCTCTGCCATCACCAGTGCGAGTGACGCCCAGAGGCTCATCAGTTCATTGCTCTGCCGTCACCAGTGCCAGTGACGCCCAGAGGCTCATC